>OMLB01012952.1:2293-37767 GCA_900302555.1 Myripristis jacobus
CTTGAAAAAAAAAAAAAAGGAAAAAAAAAAAAAAAAAAAAAAAAAAAAAAAAAAAAAAGCCGTGCCCCCCTTTCCTAATCGAACAACAAATAAAAAGTTCCTGCAGAATTAATTTACAGCATACATGCAGAGCAAATGTAGCTCAAGGAGTCAGGAGTAATAACAGCTCGCATTGCATGAGCAAAGAGAACACACCACTGATGCTCTCATGCTCCCACTCACCATCATCAAAGGCAGCGTCTCATAAGTTGTCGTAAACCTATGCATGATTGCAGAAAAGACGTGTGGGTCCCTGACTGAGCGCAAACTAAACTTTAAGTGCGGCGTCCTCCCAGGCAAAAGCAGCCTGGAAATCTGGAAGCATGGTATGTGTGAAATTGCACACGACGTATTTTAATGAGGGACTGTGTGGCTCCTCAGGTCTTCTAGAAATATTTTCCCACACCGGCTCGAGAGTCAACCACACTGAACAAATCAGATTAGTGAGGTTATACTATTCATCAGCATACCTCATTTCACCCCATCCTCAATCATTTCAATATCTGGCCCGAAAAGAAGTTTTTTTTCTCATTCAAAGTTATAAAATGTGAGGCTGGATGACCAAAATAAAGGCTGGATGGTGTTAAAATGATTTATACCACTAAATGTAACCACAGCACATTACCAGGTTTTACTAGGTTTTCTTAATATTATTAGCAAAATTGTTAGTTTTAGTTATTTTACTGAACCTATTGGTAATAATCATGGTCTGTTTTTAATGAAAGCAGTGCTACTCACCCTTTTTTCTTGTGGCTACAGCCACTGCCACAGAAGATTGCTTTTATAGATGGGAATGAAAGCAAAAGGGGCTGGGAAAAGAGTTTTCATTTTCCTTACATCATGATAACCTTTCATATCGTGTTTTGCAAGTGGGGTAATTTGGATCTGAACACTTGGTTGACCTATATTACAGATCTATTACATCTACATCATGTGGGTTAGGTAGAGATCCAGCTTTATAGGGTTGATCTACAGCTGATCACAGCATTGTTTCAGGTCAAGGGGCAGGTTTTATTCCTTCTTTTCTGTCAGAGTATGGCAAATCACTGAGGTCACCGAACTGATGAGACTGTGCAGTAACTCGCCAATGTTAATGTATAATGTGAAATGTACAGCTCTCGCAACAGCTTGCAAAGGTTGCTCTGTTTCACTTCTTTGGAAAAGCGTATTGGGAGAGAGATAGAGATAGAGAGAGAGAGAGAGAGAGAGAGAGAGAGAGAGAGAGAGAGAGAGAGATCTCATTATACATAATGCTGCATGTTTTAGGATCTGTCACGTTAACTTGTCATTCCTTGTCACTGATTTTTGACACTTTAGAGCAAAACATACAGACGTAAAAAGTGAATTATCACACATTGTACTTTGGTACATTGTACTACCATGAGCATTTCCAGTATGTTTTGACTGTCTGTGGAAAAACATGTCTCAATTTGAAGCATCAGTTCATACTTTATACATTGTAAACTTTGTCAGACCAGCTACAATTGATGCTTCATTAAGTCATAAATATCTGTAAGATGTTTGCACTTAAGACTAATTATACGTTATTAGCCCAGCTGAAGTGCTTCACTGGTGATGTAAAATGTATGAATAAGTATGATGTATATCTCATTGATTGGACAGTATGAGGGCATTACACAGGCTCTCCATCAGTCATAGAGTCAATTAATATATATGGAAAAGCATATTGGGAGAGAGAGAGAGAGGTTTCATTATTATAAAAGAGGTCAACCACTGGGAAATGTTTTGCTTTCCACTTATACGTCCTTCAAAGGTTCTGCATTTAGGTGACAACTTCATTGTATAACCACCAACGTGTGATTGATGCGGTGTGGTCAAAGTCCTCTTAATTCGATGTACGGACTGTTTCATAGGATATTCAACAGTGTCAGAACTGAACAACATAAGCTAACACACAATATTTGCTTTACCTGAGTGGCATCACTGTAGAATGGGACACATTTGTGGCTGGTTTGAGTGGCACACAGGTTTTCATCAGTAGACTTTCCCATGCTGTGTTGTCAGTCCCTCAAGGATGCCTGCGGCTTTTTGGGTCTCAGTTTTGGAAACACCAAAAGCTGAGACTCAAGTTGTGCAAGTTCTGTGCCAGTATAGGTGTGTGGGTGTGGGTGGTTGTGGGGGGGTTGAACCTATATACAACACAAGTTGTGTACAAGAAGGCCGACACAGTAGTCATACATTCACTCATACACACACACACACACACACACACACACACGTCTCTGGAAGCAACAATTCCGATGACGTCAACATGTGCCACTTGCCTTCCGGTTCTGTGGTAAAGGTGGTCGTCCTATTTTGTTCTACTTTGAGAACAGCTCTCATGTCACTTTTGCTTGTCATATTACTCAGCACGTCATGGTTTAGCGATGGAAGCTGATTTCTAAGAATCCTTGAATTCTGATACCACAGGCATAATACACAGTAGCTCTGCTGTCAAGTGCAGGGAATAGTAGATTCACTTCAAAACGACCATAATGGAGCAGTAAGAACGACAATAATGGCATTCATCACATGAGTATGGTTATAACAATCAAAATATATCATTGCAGGACAGAACTTTTTTACATGACATAGGTCAGATTTTTTATATATTTGCAACTGACACTGCAATTTCTTAACCTGATAAAACTGTCTCACTTATCAATTGCATGCATTTTGTGTGTGAAAAGCTGACCACGAGCAGCGGATGTCCACATACATTTTCAGTCATGGTGTGCTGACAGCTTCAGACGAGTTTGAGCTATAGGTGAATTGAACAGGTTTAAACACACGTGAACACAACCCTCCACTTAACTTAACGGTTTAGACATTTGTTTTCCTATACACGCGAATGCATCACACGTCACGATACAGGAAGTAAACAAACAAACGGAGCTGTCATCCCCGTTGTCAAGATGGTGAAAGCTGAAAAGTCCTGCCGCTGACAAACTGATGACATCTTGAAATAGCCTTTTATCTAAATCATTAAGGTAAGTTCAATATGACAGGACGCCCCTTAACGTTACACTGTGCATGTGACATGTTAGCTGGTCGCTCTGAGGCTATTAGCATTGTAAGCTAACACTGTTACCCAACGTTCGCTCTAAAATCTGGCAATTAAATGTTTGTTGGCCTCCTTGCAAACGAGTACATCTCACACAACACGACTGAAAACATTACACAAAGTACCAGGACACGCTCTTCAATACGGTATACATCTGATACATCAAGCAGCATTTATGTCGTCAAAATTTAAACTTGTAGACTTGCTATCCACGAAAAAAACGGCCTGTAAGGGCGATAACTAATAGTGCGAGTCTATTCTAAAAGTGGACATTTTGGTGAAATTGAGTGAGTCTGTGTGACTCACTTGTGGGCCGAATTTGCCAGTGGTTCGTTAGTTTTCGTTTAAGGTCCTAAAAAGTGTTTGCTGAGGGTTTTACGCTTGTCGAAAAGCAAACAAACTGAGTTGCCAGATTTTTGAATGGCGCGTCGCGTGTGTTGAATTCCAGAGAGAGCGGAGGGCAGTGGGGAAAACGCGAGCCAAACACACTAGTTAGCTAGTTGCTGTTATGATCAACACAAACAAGAATACTGGAAAGTCGTAGTTTGGGCTTGGGAGTTACTTAACCCTCCTATTAATTGTTCAGATCATTTTTTTCAGTGTTTAATGTCTCTAAATACATGATTAACATAGTTTTGCATCATATTTAATGAGTTTCCTAATTCAGTGGGAATCAGTGGGTAAATATGAAATTAACATGATGATACGTTTGCAATGCCCTGTGCACATTTTGTACACATCAGTGTTTCTTTGGGCTCAATTTGACTCCAGGCTGGTTTAGATGTATAAATCATGTAAGAAATATCAACATTTTACACACATTTGTTTCAGTTGTTTTGGATGACACTGAGGAAATATAACATGCCATTTATAATCTTCAGAAAACTTTATAGTCATCAAAAACAATATCAATATCTGTAATTACATAACCACACCTGTAGTAGTGTGAGAACTAGTCCAGTTCATATGACAGAAAGACACAGAGTTGGATAGCAATTGTTATTATAATCATTTTCTGGAGGTTTAAACTGATGGGGTCAAATTGACCCTAGCTGATTAAAAAATGTTGGTAAATTTGAAGGTAACAGGAGGGTTAAAGTAACCAGCAGTCTGACAAGACTGATAACTTAGAGCAGATAACAGCGAATACGCTCTCCTGTCAGATCATGTTCAGATTTAACTTGCTTAACCTTTGCGAATGCACTTTATCTTCACAGCTGTCATGAATTACCACAGTTTTAAGTTATCCTGGATAACGCGGGTTCTGATAGCATGAAAATCTTTAAAGGTTGACCATGCAGTTTGAAATGGGATGGGTAAAACCTCACAGGTTCGTGTCAAGAATAATAACCCATATAATTAATTAATCACTTTTAAGTGGCTGTCATGAATCTAAAGTTTTGATGTCAAATGTTCACAATAACATGAAAAATGGAGTGAAATGCTGTTATATTTTGGGTTATGACAGGGTAAAAGAGTTGTCTTGAACTCCTTTGGCATTTCAAAGTTTTATTCTTTTGAGAATTGGGTTGCATTCATCATTCTTTACATCATAACAAGGTGGGATACCCTCTCCTTCAAAACTACATAGTCTGGCTAATTGCTTCATTAATAAGGCGGTTCACTGGTTCAGTACAGTTTGTTTCAGGAGGACATTGTGTTTGGCTGCCTTGCTGCATTAAAAAAAACTTTAACTCAAGAGTGTCCACTGTATTTGTGTTTCAAGGTGTGCTCTGACATGAGTGGTCTTCACATCCCATCCTGAGGGTCCTAAGCCTGACAGTAGCTGCCCACAGCACCATGGCTGAGGTGCTGGGACAGAGGAGCTTGGTGGGCTTTGGTGTTGTGTTGGCTTGGCTGGTGCTTTTCCACCTCCTGGTGAACATCTGGCTGCTGTGTGTGTTCACCAGCCTGCTGGTGGTGCTGGGGGGCTGGCTGGGTTCGCAGGCTGTTCTCGAGTCCAACAGTGTTGTTCACTTGGAGAGGTTTATCACCCTGGAACCGGTAAATGCACCTTTAAGTTTGTTTTCCAGCTCTGGTGTTATTCTGTGTCTTATTTTTTATATCTTTATTTTTTGCATGCTAATTGTGTAACTGCTACAAAAGACTTGGTTTTAAAAGGTTTAACTGGAAATGATTGTAATGACAAACACACATGACCTGCCAGCGAGAGTTAGGCTGGTATATTGTTTTGTGATTTGGAGTGTTAAAATGTAGTACTGTCCTGTCACTATTGTCCACTTCTGAGATTCAATACGATTCTTTAATGACTACACAGCCAAGGATGGTACAATTTTTGTTATGTTTTTTTTATGGTACGGCATGGTAATAACATGTTTCCAACCTCAAGTGCCAACATAATATATTAAACATCACATTGCACATTATCCCCAAACAATGCATAACTACAATAAATATAGACTATCATAGACACAGAAACATATTAGGTAGAGTACAAAATAGACAACTGACTCTGAAAATCCATACCTACAATGGAAATAAGTTTTCAATTTTTATTGTGCTATCCTTGACCACCCTTCAAGTGCAATTTCATTTAAAAAAAAAAAATGGTTGTTGAAATAAACTGAACTAACAGTGAGCAGTAGTACATTGCTGAAGTTGGATTATCAGAGGGATATCAGAGGTCTCGTGGCAGTGGGAAGTGATGGATATGATGTAATTTGATAGATTTCATTTTTATTATAATACTGATCAATACTTCACTGGTGGTCTGTGTTAAGTCACCAACTTGAATTCTCCCTACAGAGATATTTTGTTTGGTTTCCACACCAGTGATATATTTTTTTTTCTGTTATATTGTCTAAATGCAGTCTGGAGGCTTTTCTGTCTGTAATAAGTCTTTCAAGGCAGAGTGACACGGATCTTCCTAAAAGACATCACTTATGGCCCGCTAGAAGTGTGTGTTGATGTGTGTGTCGGCAAAGACCCTGCCCTCTGCCTGGATTTTCTTGTTTTGCGGAGCTCGGGACTCTTCTTTGCATCGGCCTTTGGGCAGCGGGGGTGTAGCTCCCTGCCAGTCACAGCACACAATGTCAGATTGATAGCACAACATCCAATAGGAGGCTATGAAAATTGTGGACGTGGGTTGCAGAGAAAAAGCAATATAGCATCCCCAGGACAAAAATATTGATATGCAAATATTAATATGATTTGTAGTGACAGTAGGGTGGGCACAACCATGAATTAATAGGTCAACTTTATTCTGATTCACTTCTGCTGCATAGCTCCTGAGTCATTTCTCTATTGCAGATTCCACCCTCTGCGGAGGATGAGCAGCAGCTGGACCAGGAGATCCAGAGCACGGTGAGGAAAATCATCAGGGACTTTGTTTCCTCTTGGTACTCAACTGTATCTACCGAGAGTGGATTTGAAACGGAGGTGCAGGAAGCCATGATCTCCATGGCCATGGAGCTGAAGAAGCGCGCGAGACAGGTGGACAGGAAGGTACTGTATCCAGATTTTGACTTTTGCTCTGGGTAGTTGAAAGAGTGGTGGTAACACTCTAGATTTCTTGACAGCATCCTAGTATCTTATTATATATAGTGCTGCATGTTTTCGGATCTGTCACCTTTGCTTGTCACTGATTTTTTACACTTCACTCAAAGCAAAGCATACAGATGTAAAACTTGAATTATCACACATTATTTTCTTTGGGCAAATAGAATCGTAGGCAACTGGACTTGTATTTGTCTTAGGAAGACGTTTCGCCTCCTTATCCAAGGGGCTTCATCAGTTTGTACACATCGGTCTTTCTAGTCCGCACTAGTCTGACCAAGACAGTGGAGTCAGGTCCAGGTATTTAACCTCTGTGGGAGTGTCCACCAAAATGCCTGCGGGTGTGTTCATGAAGGCACTGGTTTCACTTGACCATTGTTGTGGTCTGGTGAATGACAGTCGTTAGAGTCAAGTGTAACCCTGGTGAACGCCGATCGTTGAGGGTCGTCTAAGGTTAATTTGTTGATCCTCCTTGGTATCGATGAAAGGGCAACATTATAAATCGGAGATAGGTGGTGCCGCAGACCCCCTCCCCTGTTAAGGGATGGTATTTTCCACTTTCACATAGATGGCTTCTTTTACTCCTCTCTCAAACCATTTGTCGTCCCTGTCCAAAATCTTAACATTGCTGTCTTCAAAGGAGTGTGCCTTTTCCTTTAGATTATCTGAGTGGCACCACTGTAGAATGGGACACATTTGTGGCTAGTGTCATGCAGGTTTTCATCAGCAGACTTTCCCACGCTGTGTTGTCAGTCCCTTAAGGATGCCTGCGGCTTTTGGGGTCTCAGTTTTGGAAACTACATGGAAAGCAAGTTGTGTGCCAGAATAGGCCTACACAGTAGTCATATATTCACTCACAAATCTCTCTGGAGACAATAACTCTGATGACTAATTCTGAATCCCGAACACTGAATTTTTCAGCTTTACTCATATAAGAAAGCTTGTCTTGTACTGTATGAAATGAATGAATGTCTGAAATGTGAAAGGCACAGATCCTTAGTGTTAGATAGGAAATGTATAACTTTTTGAATCACTACAGGAGTTGACCCAGAGGATCCTGGATTTGTGTGGCTGCCACCTGCAGAACTACACAAAAGCCAAGGAATTAGTGACCGAGCAGCAGAGGCCTCCTGCACCAAACGGCAGCAATGAGAGTGACCAATTGTGGAAGGTCTACTCCAAGATTAGCACACCTCACCCAGCTATGATCAGCACTGCCATGGAGGTCAACTATGCCAGGACAATAGTTGATCTAATGCTGCATGTTTTGGTCCCACCACCTCACCTGGAGACCTGCACTGGACGGTTTGTTGTCGGAGAACTCATTACCTGCAATGTCCTCCTCCCTCTTATTGACAAACTATCTGACCCAGACTGGTTAAATGTTCTCATTCTTGAAGTATTCGCTAAGTCAGATAAAAATGAGGAATTAGTTACAAAAGAGCCGCTGCCTTCGCCACCGCCACCACCACTGCCTGCTGAATTGGAGCTAGGTCCACAGCAAGAGACCAAACATGGGCCTCCAAAATCCACTGAAGTTTCCTCATGCCCTGTGACATCGAGAGTTGAGACTGACGTGGCCAGTGATGCGGAGACAGCCATGCCTGATGTGGCTGCCTATGATATCATTGACTCCGAGGAGCTGTACTGCCCACAGAACAACATCGAAGAAGAAGAACCCACTCGACCTTTTTTAAGACATTACCTGAGACCAGGCAAGTCGAACCCATTCTACCAAGAAAATGACTCTGATCTGGATTCTCCCTTGACTGACTATAAACGGAGCTCCATTGATTCCCTAGTCATGATAGGCCAAGAGGAGGGCCTGGATGAGAGACAGAAAGAATGTGCCACATCCACCGAGAACAACAATGATGTGGACTTGGAGGATGTCTACCCAGACCTTGTGGATGGATCTTGCCCCAAAGTGCTGGTGAATTCAGAACCGGTAGACCAACCTAATGGCTGCGGCCTTTCATTGATAAGAACAGCAGAGGCGACTCCTAGTTCCAGCAGCCTCCAGGACCAGGAGAGGGAGGGCAGCTGTACTTCTGCAAACCCTGCCAGAGAGCTCCTTCTAGGGGTAGAACAGACGGGGTTGGGAAATCCTAATGAGCTTACTGTAGTCAGTCCCTCGCAGGGCTCTTCCCCTTTGCCATCCTTCAGTTTTGAGCCCCTCAGCAGCCCTGAGGGACCGGTCATCATTCAGAATCTACGCATCACTGGCACTATCACAGCCAAGGAGCACCGAGGCACCGGCTCTCACCCCTACACTCTCTACACCATCAAGGTAAGTAGGTGACACATGTAGGGACAGATGTATTGGGCTTGTTTTGGTGCTGTAGTGGTTGTATACCCTTGACTTGAATCAATTCCTATGAGACATTTTGGTCGCATTCCACATAAATGTGCATTGTAGTCATTAAATAGATTATCCTGGCTTTCAGTTCAGAGGTTTTGTGTCCTATGTTGATCGAAATGCTGTTTTAGAGGCTTTTCCACCCTGACGAGAATACATTTTTGGGAGAAACACAGAATAACTTGGCATGAAAATAATAACATTTAGCTATACTGAATATAGACACAAAATTGCAGCTGTTGGGCAGCTTCCACCAACAAATATCAATATCAGCCCACACAAACTCCTGTTTGTATAGCCTGTAATATAGTGTGTTTAAATATGTTGGTAAAACTGTTTTACACATAATTAACTCGTGTTAACTCAGACATCTGTTGTATTCATTTTGCAGTATGAGACGGCGATGGGCTGTGATAACTCAGGCAGCATCCAGCCAGGCTCTGAGGATGCAGAGGCTGTGCAGGCAAGTTATGAGAGCTCAGCATCTGTTCAGCCGGTGGCTTATCACATGGTCAACAGAAGATACAGTGAGTTCCTCAACCTGCAGACACGCCTGGAAGAGAAACCAGAACTGCGGAAGCTTATCAAAGGTAGGGTGCATGGACTCTGGATCATGTTATTGTAACTGAAGTCCAGTTTAACAGATGTTAAAGCTACATTAAGCAGTATTACATGCATTTATTTGCAGTAAAATGGCCCTTTGTAATGTGAGAGTCTTCACTGTAGGTCTCTTTCCACCATACAGTTTATAGCCAGCCAATTGTTGCCTGGTTTGACTTTTCCAAATTTCGGTAATATTGCATGAACCGGCCAAGGACAAGAACTACCAGAAATACGTTTTCATTTGTAGTGTATTAAATAGTATAGTGTGTTTTGTTTAGTCGTAACTCGTGTTTGATTGTGTGATGGATGTACTACTACTGCTGGTACGACTACTACTACTATAACTACTACTGCTAATAATAATAACAATAGTCCTGGGATGAACCCGCGGGGTTTTATCCTTCCTCAGCCTCATCCTTAATATTACTAAACAAAATTGTGTGCTCTCATTTAAAAACTGCGTAATCTGCCTTTGAGGTTACTTTGTGCTACACTTTGACATTTCTGTATCTTAAAATGTGGTGCTCTAAACTGAAGTTTGGCTTTGTTTTCCTGGTTTCAGGCTATTTTCTCTGTGTTTATAAAGCCTGGGGGGTCTTGTTGCTCGACCCATCTCACACTGCTAGTTTATAAAAAACTTCAGGTCTAAAATGCAGTTTCTTTCTTTGAATAACACGATTCCTGTGCAAAACTTTCCACTGAAACTGAGACTCCCTTTATTTAGATAGATAGATAGATAGATAGATAGATAGATGTACTTTATTGATCCCAAACTGGGAAATTCTTATGTTACAGCAGCAATGGAAACATAAAATAAAATGAAATTTGAATAGAAAAAAAATGCAATAATATATACAATAAAGACTATATACAGTAAATGCAGTAAAAAATATAAACATCAAACAATATGAAAATATACAGATGCTCTTCTCTGTCTGAAAAGCTCTCAGACAAAGACAGTTGAAGAACTAACATTAGACCAGCTTTTCCTCGAGTCAGAGGTTGGAGCTGGATTCTAGATTTGCTTCCTACCTTCTGGAAGAATGATTAAACTCAACTCAAGATATGTGGCTTTTCTAAAACCACAATTGTTTGTGTTTGGTCCTATGCTGTTATCATCCATTTGACATGATGATATTATGTTTCATGCATATCATTTGTTCTGGATAATTACTAGATGTACAGTAGGAGAGACTGCAATTTTGTGGTTTCCCTTTTTGGCAGTTTTCATACATATAACAATAGGTTGGAAACAAGTTGTTTGTTTAGCTAAAGTTGAAGCTCTTGGGCAGTAGACCTAACGTTAGCCAGATCAGCGAAGTTGCCCAGCAAGAGTAGTGGACAGAAATTTAGGTAATTTGGCATCCCTGTTTTGAAGCGTATAGTAGCAAACATAATAGCAATACAAAATCATAAATAATTTCTATAATCCTAAGAAGCAATGTTCAGCCATCATTGTACATTTTCTTGCTTGGAACAGGCTGTATCTCGTCATTTGACATTATTTTGTCAATGTGTCTAAGAGGTGATGATGAGAGGAGGTGATGGGTGGTGTGGTTGAAAAGCTGTGTTTGTTGTTATGAACAGTATTTCCTCTAGTGACAAAACACAGTTACACAGTCACTTCAAGTTGAAAAATTTCAAACAGTTACCTCTTGTTGTGTTCGGAGCTGCCACTAAGGTTTAGCCCTAACCGTTAATCTGGTTCAGACAAAAACATGCTTGGTCTCCTAAGCGGCCCCAAAATATGTTTGAATCCTTGTGCAGCATTTGATTTACACTTGGTATTGGAATTAACATTTTGAGAGTGTTATGCTGACTAGTATCACTGCCGTGGTTCAGGTGTGAAAGGCCCAAAGAAGATATTTCCAGACATGCCGTTTGGAAACATGGACAGTGAAAAGATAGAGGCCAGGAAAGGACTGCTGGAGACTTTTTTAAAGGTTGGTTATTGTTTTGTTACATTGATTTAGTTATTCTGGTAAACTGCACATGTGCGTAAAGCATTACGTTTTACCTTGCCTAGACCCATTCTAGCAGATAAAACTGTAAAAAAAAAAAAAGGAAATATATTGGTCTAATATATTGAGTCTGCTGGACTCTGCTGGAAGGAAGAAAATTCTTTGACCATGTGAACGCTCTGACTTAATTCTGAAAATTCATAAGTCATAAAGAGATTTACATCATCACCACACAGTGGGAATCCTAGGAAAAATTCACTGTTCTTCTCTCTTTTTCAGCAACTCTGTGCGATCCCTGAAACAGCTAACAGTGAAGAGATGCAGGAGTTTTTGGCTCTCAATACAGACGCCAGGATTGCTTTTGTCAAGAAGCCTTTTATTGTATCACGCATAGACAAGGTTTGGTCCTCAATGTTTCATTATACCACATGTGGCTAGCCTAACACTTGACTTGAAGTGGTGTTGTATAGTTTTGCATTAAATATAATTTTCTGTTTGCCTCATGATGTGGTAGGAAACGTTTGTCTGTGCTTCTAATTGGCTCATAATCAGCTTGTAGTGCAGAGTGTATGTGTGTGTGTTTGTGTAGATTGTGGTGAACGCCATCGTGGACACCCTGAAGACGGCGTTTCCTCGCTCTGAACCTCAGAGCCCAACGGAGGACAATGAGGCAGAGATGGATGGAGGGAAAATAGCATCTGACAAGAAGAACAAGTATGGCGCCAGACGTTCAGATTACGTTTGACTGACTCCTCAGATGATGGCAGCTAATAACAAAATTATGCTAATAATGATACTCATGATAATGATACCATATATTACTATAATAATACTCCTATACTACTACGACTATACTATATGATACTATAATAATAACAATAATAATAATGGTACTACCACTACCACTACTACAACTACTACTGCCATTGCTGCTGCTGCCAATAATGATAATGATAATAATAATGATAATAACAATAACAACAACAATAATAATAATAATAATAATAATAACAATAATAATAATAATAATAATAATAATAATGATAATAATAATAATAATAATAATAATAATTATTATTATTATTATTATTATTATAGTAATAATGATAATAATAATGATAACAGTCGTATTTTTATATCATTTTTTCTCAACAGGGGTTAAAAAAGTGCCTCACAAAAAAGGAATACAGTAAGCCAATAAAAACAAGCAAGAAAAGCAGATATACCAAAATATGCTAAAATATGCAAGGTAGAAGAAACGCACAATATAAACAAAGTGACAGAGAAACTCTGTAGTCCTGCCCCAGGATCCTGTTGGTTTCTGTGAGTTCCATGTTGAACAGAGCCCAAGAAAATCAAGTGAAACTGGAGCTGAACCAAACGGAAAGTGTAAACTTGCCATTTTTTGGTGCCACAGAAGTGCCAAAGGGTTTGGTATTTTTTCAGGGGAAAAGAGCCCTTGGATTGCCTTTTACTTACATGTACAGGAAACAAAAACCCACACCAGAGACTGCCTGCTCTTATTTTTATGTGGCCAGAGTTTGGGCAAACTTTACACTACACGTGCTTGTTAAAAGTGTTAGAGGTAGCATTTTAACATCAATAAATCATTACTGCATTAAACGTGAGACATTAAAACAATCACCATAAACCAGTGGTTCCCAATGTTTTTCTGTCCCGTCCTTCTTTGGTAATAGAGGAACATTCTCAAAAAGTCCCATCCGGCACCATCCAACCCTCACACACACCCGCACACACACGCCATGCTGCTTCCCCCTTAACGTGAATTAATAGCATTCACATCTAATGTATTTCAAACATGCTGTATTTGGGCTGAAATAATGAAATTGATATAAGCTCTGTTTAAGATATTTCACTGAAAAAATGAAAGACAGCTCCTAAGGTGGTGTCTTGTATTTTAAAAAATAACTGAATTTTCTCAAGCTCTGCTTATCGAGGTTTGATGTAGTGTTTTGTGGGTTGTGTGTGTGCCTGTGTTCATGATTTTGTACCCTCCCAGGTCTCGTCTGAGGTTCTCCAGTAAAAACACGCCCTTTATGAATGGCTCAGACATGAGACCCGCGGTGTTGTTCTGCTGGGAGCAAAACAGCACAGTAAGTAGCTGGTTTTCACCGGGACTTCACCCGAAGCAGCGATTCACCATGTAAAGTTTTATTGGTGAATGTCCATGATGAGGCAGGACCTGAACATGTGTCATGTGTATCAGTTACATATTTGATTTTCTTAATATTTTATATTTTGTATGCATCACATAAATGTAGATATCTCTAACTCCTTTCATATATTTTCATGCTCTGCTGCTGACAGATGCTGGCATTCATGTTTTATATTTTTCATTCATATAACTCATTTTGTGTTGTTGGCTCACCACATAGTGCTCCTCCACTCCATCCTCCTTCATATTATATTTTTCTTGTAATGCATCCTGTTACTAATTTTTCCAGCAGTTCCCTCTGGGACCATTATCATTTTTTCCTATCTTGCAACATTCTCCCCTAGGTATTCAACAGGAAGTCCTTAGCAGATTTGGAGGCCTTCATCACTGAACAGGAGAGACTGGCCAACAGAGTGGTGGTGCAAGACCCCGAAGCAGAGAGGGAGGATGCTCCGCCTGTCCAAGAATTAGAAGTCTGTCAGGGAGACACCTTGAGAGAAACACAGAACCAGGAAGCTGGTAAGAACAAGGCAAAAAGGATAAACGCACAAAGAATGTGTTGGTCTAATATCTCAGCTTCAAGCCAAGTCAGATCTGGTTGCCCTAATTTGAGTTAAAAGTCAGTTTTTCAGAGTCTGTGAAGTGTTAGCTCAGTGAAATTCCTTTGTTCCCCAAATGGTGCTGAAATCTTTTTTCACTGTCTGTGTTAGACCACACAGCTATGAGTCATCCTTCCGTCCAGGCTGGAGCCACCAAAGACTTTTCATTTGCTGCAGTAATGGTTCAAGACGTTATCAAGGCCAGTTTACCAATAAATGACATGCCCAACCAAAGTTGTTTTTCATGTCTAGTCACCTCAGGAATGTTATGCCTGGAGCCCAGGCAGAAAAGTTAAAATTCTCTCTCTTTTTTTTTCATATTGGACAGTAAAGTCCAGTCCCACATCACATTTGTGGCAGTTAAGTTTAGATTATGTGAAGAACTGTATGAACAGTGTATCCACAGATAAGTCTTAAAATGAATTGTTGTTCCCTTCTGTCATTTAGGAAGCCCCTAAAATAGTATCACCTTAATTAATGCCATTCGTAACATGCGTGTTCCTGCTATCTCGTGTCAGAATGGCTCCTGTGAAGAAAGGCTTGAGAAAAAAGGGGAACAGTGAATTATTTGGTCTGACTTTCTTTGCCCACTGCTAATAATGGAAATTCTAAAAAAGGTAATGGGACTGCAAAACTGCTGATGTGGTAGCCAGTGATATCTGCGACGTCTAAGGAGAGCTTTGACTGTAAACGTTTTTATAGTAGTAACATACAGTATAGTAAGTAAAATGTGTTAACTGAGCGCCAGCTTGAGGACCAGCGGGAATGAATTAGGTCATTTCAAACTTGATAAAATCCAGCTGTGCTCTCCAAGAACTGAACTCAAGTAGATATGAATTTCATTAATATCCCTGCCTTTAACAGCCACCGCCACAGCCTCCCCATCTGACTTACTCTGGCTTTTTTTTTTTTTGTTTCCCTTCCTGTCTCATCAACTGACTGACTCATCGTCTGTCACATCCCGCTCTTGCATCACTGCCTGTTGTTCCATTAAGTGTCTAAATATAGTAACAGTTTACCCTGGGATTAAAAAGAGATTGATCCAGTAAAATCCAGTAAAATCCTGCTCATCAGACTGACCTGGTATCTTTGATAACCACTCGCATGTTGCTGAAGAGCAGAATCCATAAGAATATGACTTGGTGTCACTGGGAGTCAACACTGTCCTCTCACTTTTCCCTTCCTAGTTTTCATTTATTGTGAAATGTGTCTTTAATCGAGTGGTTCCCAAATGAGGTTACACATACCCCTAGGGGTATGTGGGAGTACTGTAGGGTGTGTGTGAGATAATTTTAAAATGTTAATCTAAAAAAATATCAATCATGCAAAATTCCTAAAATAAGTAGTCTATGCTCTAATAAGTTCAACAAAGACTGTAAACGTAATTTTGATAAACCACATTTTATATCCAGTTTTCCCTTTGGGTTTTCCGAAACTGTCAAATGTGTGTGTTTGTGGTTAAATCTGCTGCTGTGGTTGTCAAGCGATGACGTCTGTTCACTATGACTGGGAAGCCAAGACAAAAATGAAAAAAAAAAAAAAAAAGACAATGAATTTGTGGTTGAACAGTTGCAGAAAACAAGAAGAAAGAAGAGAAAAGGAAACAAAAACAGAGTGGGCAAAATCTCCTCAGTATCAGGCTGTTGTTTCAGACACTGATGGAGTTGGATTAGACCTCTTTATATCAGCTTTTTCTC
The DNA here is from genome assembly GCA_900302555.1 of Myripristis jacobus. Classification (NCBI taxonomy): domain Eukaryota; kingdom Metazoa; phylum Chordata; class Actinopteri; order Holocentriformes; family Holocentridae; genus Myripristis; species Myripristis jacobus. The sequence continues at coordinate 18,311 of OMLB01012952.1, forward strand.
TACCTTTTTTTTATGCACTGGTCAGGGTGAACCTCCCTGAAAAAAATATTTCAAAGGAAAAAAGGATGACATTGTATGGAAATGTTTCTGCCTTTGCTTGACATTGGAACAAGACCTTCCCTGTCTTATCCAATCCAAATTGCCTGTTGTACCGTGTTAGACATCTGGTCATTGTCTGGTTGAAGTTGTTATTTCGATTTTTTTTTTTTTTTTGATGCATGAAGTCCAGACAGTCAGGGTCAGTGATGCGCCTGTTTCGGCTGACCAGACCCCTCTGAGATATCCCACTCCAGACAAAGTGACAGTTTACTGACAGAGACGCTGTGTTCATGTCAGACGGGAATAACTGTCAGAACGCCTTGACCATTCAAAGCAACGAGGGGAAACTTGTTTTAGGCTCTCCAGGGCTAGGGATGGTCATTTTAAATTATTTCACCCATCATTTGATCCATACAGCATAACTGCGGTTTTTAGTCTTTAGTTGCTATAGGTCCGCTTTTTCATGCTTAACATGCGCATACTTGGTTAGTGATACATTGAGTTAATGTTTTGTACACACCATGGCATTTAAAGAGTTCAGAGCAAAGAATGACTTACGTGATGAACGTCCTTATTGAAATGAATATGTTGTTTTTAAGCCAAGGTGAACAGTATTGCCTGCAAAAAGTGCTGCCGTGTTCCCCAAGGCTTGATGCCTGTTTTATTTTCAAATTATATGTTGCCTTTAGGTCAGATTATCCATCAGCATAATATACCATTTCATTATTGTCTATCGATCACACCAAATGATCCCAGCAAGTGTTCTGTCCTGCTTAGCTGATGTTCAAACTGGATGCAGCATAAGTTTGTTTGGATTACACCTGGTGCATCTGAGGTCATTAAGCATGTCACAGAACAACATTTCTAAGATCAAGTCTCCATCTAGAAACCTTGGTGTAATTTTTCATCGTGATCTTAAAGGTGGAGTTGGTGATTCTGGAGAAAGATTGTTGGCATTTGAAAAAAGATAGCCCCATCTCATGCGTGAACTATCCCTTTAAAGTCACTGAGAAAGTTGAACATGCTTTCATCAGCTTGTTCACCAGTGAGTCATCAAAAAAGCTTTAGAACTACCACCTCAGTATCTTCCTTTCAATCTAGTCTAAAGACTCATTTTTTATTGCTTTGCTTTAGTCTGACCTGACTTCATGTTTTTATTTTTTGTTCTTATTTCTTGTTTTTAATATTTAATTCTATTTTATCTTTTATTCCTTTATTGTTTTTTTATTGCTTAGTGTTTTCTTTTTATTATTCATTGTATTTGTTCTTCTTGCTGTGTGCAGCGCTTTGTGCATGATATATACATTATGAAGTTACCATTTTCAAGCAAGAAACCTGTGCATGCTGTCTTTCCTATACGATGTGAATGCAGCAGTAGGGATAGGAGAAATCACACCCAGCAGAACCAGCAGCATTTCAGCCTAACCACTGGAGGGCAGTGTTGATAAGTGTATGAAAGTGGTCATAAGATGCTCACAAAGAAAATGTCTTATTCTGAAATGCTTGATATTGTTTGGTTTTAGATTCACTAAATGCCACTGCATCAATTAGAATCCGCTGTTGACTCCAGCCGCCATGCACCATGCATATGAACCTTTTCAAAGTGTCAGAGGTCTTTGTATATCGCACAGTAATGAAATTGTAGTGACACTGTGCATTTTTGTGTGCATTTTTTCACGTGGTGGGTGCAGGGTCTGAGACGGCGCTGGCTGAGGTGGCTCTAAACATCCTGTGTCTGCTGATGAGGGAGCAGTGGAGCTGGCTGTGCACCGAGAACATGCAGAGGACCATCAGGTTGCTGTTTGGCACCCTCATTAACAGGTGATCCTCAGCAGCATCTCTCCTCAAAAACACTGCAGAAACTGGTAAATCTAAACTTAAGTTCAGTAATTACTATTTAGAGGAGTTTACACAGTGCTTCATGGGTGTCAACCAAACAATAGTATACAAAGTAAAATAGATAATTAAAAATAAATCTATGATATAAAATGAGATAATACAACCCATAACTAGAAAGCACCTAGTAGAGTGCACACCTCTGCCAACACTATGCAACTGTCAAGATATAGTAGTTCGACATGTTGGATATTCACCAAAAGTTAATCTCGCCTAACGCCACCACCCTCCCCTGTGGCCAGTTGGTGTGAAAAAAGAATGAGTTGTTTGTGCAAAGTGTCTTGATGTTGTGTGAATCCATTTGGATGTTACATGCGTTTTTGATGTGAAGCCACGCCCCACTTTGGCCAATCAGTGTGAACAGTTAATCAGTCCTTCCTTGGCCCGTGACGAGCCTTTCTGCAAAGTTTCATGCAAATCCGCTCTGAACTTTTGGAGATAGTCCGCTAAACAAGAAACAAATGGAACAGGGAAAATGTTCCATAAGAGCAAATCTTTTAAAGTGTAAATGTAAACATGGCAGTAACCTTATTTACTGTGGACTGGGGGAGTTTTGAAGATCTGAGGCTCAGAGGGAGCTAAGAGGCCTGCAGTGTAAGCAGGGGTCACACTCATCTGCTTTACATGTTGCCAGTAAAACCAGTTCTCTTATCTAACTGGTTCCGCAGAACTTTTTTTGCTCCATATCTTATCTTGCTGCTGCGTTCTGACACAGCTGGAGCAGGATAGGAGGTGCAGTAGACTAAACAAGACTCTTTACTTGTTGTTCAAACTGTCAAAAAAAAAACTTGCTTTAAATTTCAAATATTTGGCAAAAAAGTGGTCATTTTACCGTAGTGCTCTTGCGTCCAAATATAAGTGGTTTTGCCATTACAAACTACGGTAGAGTCTTCACTGGAATCTTAACTGTTTCTTTTCAGTTGGAGCAAAGAATAGGAAAAAAAACATTTAAGAAAATGAACAGTTGTAGGGAAATGTAGTATCAGTGTTGTATTGAGGGAATCTTAGGCCACCTGAAAATGCACTTTTGTTATTTAAGTTACTGTTCTGTCATCTATGGTCTTGACATTGTATGAAACAATACACCGAATTAATTTTATTCATCCTTTTTTCAATTAATCAAGAGTCACTGTGCCATAGAGTGACAAAGAATCATTTTTATAATGGAAAGATCCAGCACCCAAACTCACGTAATACTGTCTTAAGATTCTTCATAAGTAATGACAGGAAATCTAAATTGAATGAATTTAAATTCAAATCTTAACTGAATAAATGAATTTACATGTTGCCACTCATTACAGAAGCAAAAGATATTAATGTGTAAATAATTGCCAGCGGTGCAAGTGTTCACTAACATGGCAAAATAGCCATCCAGGGTCAACCTCACTCACTCACCATCAGAAGCATCTTTGTAGTGCTGAGGGTAGAAGTCAAACGAGGCTACAGGCGGCTCGTAGTTGTGCATAAATGCAGTCCTTTTTTAGCTTGACAAGTTACCCTGCAACAATCATTGTCAAAACAAATAAGAGCCTGATGTTTTTTTCACAAAACTTTTTTTTCATTTGGACAACAACCTCAGACCACCTTAAATGAACCAGGTTGTAGACTAATGGTGCAGTGGGTTTGTTAAATATGCTCCCTTTTATTAAATAAATGCTTTAAAAGGAGCAGTCATTTATAAAGTCTTTACTAGGTGTGATTATCACTCTGGACAACAAGGCATTAGGTCTTTAAACAGGGGTGAGCCGACACTTTAGGAGCGTTGGAGTGTGGGTAGCTACGGGTGCCGTCTTGAGAGGTGTGTGCGTAACTTTGGGGCAGATGTGGTGTGTGTGGGCAGCAGAATGAGCGGTGTAAAAGCAGAGCAGTTAATGGGTAACAGCAAGAAATGTAAAAGTGTGTTTGTTCTCTGCAGTAAACAGAGCAGCAGGAAGTAATCTCCAGTCTTGTTTATGTATGAAGAAAATCTACTCCCAGGGCTATCTCAACCATGGTTGGAAAGCATTGACCAGGAAGGCTGCATAAATCAAAGTGCTGCCTTCAGACAAATTTTGATTCAACCACGAGCTGGCCAGTTGAGAGTTGAATCTTCCTTGTCAGAGTCCATTGTCCTCAGGCTCTGACACATGTGGCGTTTGGACTCACTACGCAGCTACTTGGTGAAAAAAGTGGATCGCTTCCCTCTAGCACCCACTGCTTCCTTTTTCTCGGAGCAAACCATGCAACAAACCATGGACCAAACCATTTTTAAAGAAGGAGGGTTTTGCTTGGAAAATAGAAACATCTCTCATATTTTGCATGATTTCATGGTTTGTTGTAACTCTGCTTAAAACAAACAAACATTTTGGTTCCTATTTTTCACATAACTCCTATAATCCTGCTCTCATTTGCAAATGAACTGAGATGACATCACACCATGGAAGAACATTGCTTGGGGTCTGTCATGTGTTAGGTTACATGGATGCTGCCATACAGTGATGTGTATACTTGGGCTGATCCGAATGCTTAGAGGCTTTGAAGTTTCAGTCGATGCCATGGCAATCAACAGCAAATCAGTATTTGAATACTTTGTATGCAGCACATTTCCCTCTTGTCCACCACATGCAGGACATGCACACCTGCCTCACAAAAGTTGGATACAGAGTCTGTTCTTTATATAGCAGGCTGCTCCATAATATCAGTCTGCATGCCGGCATGTGTAACTGCGATAGAGGTATTTCTATGCATGTATGTAATATGTAATAAGCGATGAAGGTGGAGTTCTTCCAGGCAGCCAGAGAGCTGGGATCACATTCAAATAAATTGATTACTAATTAGATCTATATTTTATCACCACGAATGCAGCCTGATATTGCATACAGTCTGCAGTAAATGTGTAATATTGTTGCAAAAATCCTCTCTCTAATGTGAGGTAGTTGCAATGCCAGTATAATCCTATATCAGTATCATAAGTTTGCTTTTTGAATAACTGGAAATTGTTCTGGAGTTGAGCAGTCCTCTGACCTTCAAAAGAATTTGCACTTCAGCAGTACTGTGCTTGGCTGTAAGGTATGTCTGGTCAGTGCTTGGTTGGTTGGCGGCACACACACACGCACACACATGGTATGTGAACTGTACGTGGACTGTGAAGGAGAACGGGTTTCTCCTTATTCTTCTCAGCCTCTTCTCCTTCACAGTCCACGTACAAGCTGCCGAGGAGCCTTTTAACTGTGCATGCTCTGCTGTGAGTCACAACAGTTTATGAGGAATGGCTGTCTGTGGTTCTAAGTGCTGTTATTTTGATATCCCAAAAGCTCTGTTTGTCTAGCTGAGACGCCAGCACACCTGAGTCAAGAGGTCTGACTGATATAACGGTTTGCAGATGCAGTTTGTCTAAATGAAATTGGCCTTTTGTTAAAAATCAGACATCTGTCAAATCAATCTTGTTAACCTCTGATGTGATAGATGTGTGGCTTTGTTTTTACATATATTTATTATATAATTAATCAGCTCAGCACTGGTTGTCTGAGGGACGCCCCTCTTTTGTTTTCTTCTCTGAGAGTTTTAATGTCTCATATGGTTTAAATTTTGTTTCAGTGGCTTTTCCACCCTGCCAGGAATAAAATTCTAGGGAAACCACTGAATATTTCTAATTAAAAAAATGTTGACATGAAAATGTCCAAATGTAAAGGAATTGAACACTGGCACAGAGTATTGGCATCAACCCAAATGTAATGAAATTTGGCCTTAAAAATTCCACATCAGATGGGTGGTCATAGTTGGAGGTGGTGGTAGGAAGGGGAAGAAAGTGTTGGATAGAAAATGTGCACGTGCCGAAAACAGTGGACTTAATGCGTGATTGATCTCAAACAACCCGTTATACTACTGTATGGGACTTCCCAACATGCTTTTGTTAGGTGATATTTTGTTGGTTAGGTGAGCTGAAAATTTCCTGGCAATCTAATGTTTAAGCCCATAAAATTGTTTCTTTCACTTTGTACTGATGCATGTTTTTTTACGAGGACATTATAAGCGCAAAAGCAATGTAGCACTGCCGAAAAGAAAGGAGGTCAGGCTGGTTTTGCGGGCAGATCTATGACGGCTGTGCATAAGCGGGCTAAATGGTTTTCACAGTGGCTTCAGTGCAGTCCAAAAGCCATTGGCTGCAGGTTTCAATTATAAAATGAGGAACAGATATCAATGTCACTGCGGTTTGATTAAGGACTTTTCTGCAGACCCCGTTTTCATATCAGTCGACCATCACATGGAAAACCTTGGAAAGTCTGGCTGAAATTGAAACCCATCACTTCAGTCTCTCTGTCTGTTTCATCAGGCCTGGAGACTCGCTCCTAACAACATTCCCGCTCGTCATGGAATTCCTGGAATGTCAAGGAATTTTGGGGAGGGGTATTCCAGGTAGGGAAAGTCAGGGAGTTGAATAAAAAAAAATCTGGGGGAATGAGTATACCAGTATTGTATTTTTCAACTTTTTGGACACAATCATTTCATAAAAATGATTCATCGAAGATTAGATAAGATCCAGGATTACTGGATGGTTATTACAATGTGTTTATTTCAAGAAGTGTGAGGAGCCATGAAAATTTAAAGTCAGAGGACAACTTTGCAGTGATTTGCTGGTTGAAATGGACAGTATGATAAGAAAAAAACTTTGCATTTTTAGCGTAAAGACATGGGGATTTTGAGCCCCAAAAAATGCAAATTCTTCTTAGATTGCCTTTCCTTGAGAAAATCACTTGAGGATTAGTTAATCCAATTGGAAAAATTTGATAATATTTCACTTCCCCCTAGCTGTTATGTTGGATGGTTGCGGTGCTGTCTTCCTCTAGGAGCTGGATACTGGCTGGATGCTCCAAATGCTAACTGCCCACCTCAAATGTATAGGCAGAAAATGACCTGTGACATGAGTGAAGCCTCCTCGGGTCAGTATGTACATTTGCCATGTCACAAAATCAGCTAATGATACTTATAGCAGCTGTAGTTTAACTTGCCTTGTTAAGGTTTTTCCTACAGAGCTTTCATTAGAGGACAGCACTGCGATATTTGCAGCCACTGCTACTCGTTGCTGGAGGCTATAAAATAATTACTGGTGATGGACAGAAGCAGGGCTCTGATCGTAAAAATGTAGCCAAAAGTGACATCGACTGTGTATCAGGGAAAAATTAACTTATTATGTATTGGCTTGTCCCAGTCCCCAATAGATGCGCGTAACATTTTCAAACACTTAACCTACTTCTTTCAAAATAAACACGGGTGGTACTGCCACAGTAATACAAATCACTTTTCTCCCCTTGTAACGACGGTTGTGTCTGGATGACTCTCTGCCCTGAAGAGCTTTTACGAGGTTTTCCGCTGCAAAGAAGTGATGGAAAATTCTAGATGGGAGGGGCTACTGAGTCTGTAGACTGAGCCAGGTCAGGACGTGAAGACACATGTTTCCTAGTGGAGCTCCACGGATTGGGCTGTTTATGAGCTGGAGAGGGGACTCTGGCTCATGTGCAATTGTTAATAAAGAGACTAGACATTTTCGACAAGGGTTATCTATCGGCTTTTGTGGCGTCTGTGTCTTAATCTGAAAATTAGGGGCATCACTTGCCCTTCAAATCTGCCTATCAAAAGTAGTACATGTGTATTTTTTATTATTATTATTTTTTTCCATAATAAAGTCACATGTGCTCTTCATTTGAGTAGAGGAGCCTTTTTGCTTTTTGGACAGCATGGACATGGCCTTTTTATTATTACAGGCATATTAAAATGTGCATCAGCGTGTGTATGTGTGTGTGTGTGTGTGAGTGTGTGTGTGTGTGTGTGTGTGTGTGTGGCATGCCTGCCTGCACCACTTGGCCCTCAAGAGAGCACATGTCTTCATCAAGTCCCCAACTATTTGTCACAGACGGGTATAGCTCCTGCTACCAGTAAACCGAACATGCAGACAATGTTCTCTGCTTCTAGTGTTGTTGCTGCTCAGTGCTCTGACCTCACGTTCCCTGGGGTGTCAGGGGCCCCAGTATATCAATACCCCCCACTGATGTTAGACCCTCTATTTTAAGGAGAACCACCAGCCAAGTATGAAAGGCCCTGTGCTTTTGTTTGGCCCGCTCTATATTTGGCATCAGTCTGTCAGCACCACAGTGACAGCTCTCTGTGGCAGATATCTGCTCTTCTCTCATCAGCTGCATAACTTCACCAGCCTCTCATACTTTGTGGTGAATGGCAGGGAAGTTCTAGCCATCAGTTTGTATTGACAGATATTTTAAATATAAAATTGTACGAAATAGTGCAGCCATAAATAATGAAGTAATTCTATTATTGTTCATATCGCCCTTCTCAAAAGAAGTGGTGGTTTATGAATGAAAGCCAATAAGATCACAAGAATAATCACCAAAAATCACAGAATACCAATAAATATAGGGTTACAGAAGAGAAAACATGAAAAACGGGCAAATACAGCTGGGATATAATTGGTAAAACATCGTATTAAAGCCTTGTGTAAAAAGAGAGTTATATAAGAATTACTTGAAAGATGGTTTTGATTTTGCTGGCTTGCGGCAGGACTTTGAAAAACCTCAGGGATAAAACCTTTTGTCTTTATTCCAGCCTTATTAATAATCACTAGGACCATCATCAATCTACTGTGTTGATGCAGAGGATATTAAGAGTGATATGTAGCCACCCTAGGAGCCAGACCCAATCCAGCAAACCATAAAACTTTAACCCCTTACCATTCTGGCCCTTTCTTAGACCAGTTTTAGTGAGGGGGCAGGGGATTTTCAGGCAGAAATAAAACGTCAACAGTAGATGTCACACAGAACTGGTAAACATCATCTGAAAGCTCAAGATTAATTTGAGATGCACCTCAGCACTACATGTCAGGTTATTATAGTCATAAATCTGTAATAAACATTGTGTTTTGTTAGGTGCCTGTTTATTTAGAGTGTATGAAGGGTAGATCATTATGATGGGACTTTATGATGGCCATTCCCATGTTCAGTTATGTGTCATAAGTTGTTCAAGACATTTTTATGTTGATATCGTTTGTTACACAGATTTGGTGCATAATGTAACCATGTTTGACCACTTGAGAATTAATAAAAATGGTCAAAAATCCCTCCAAAATACACCAAGACCGTGAAAAATAGAAAATTCATGCTATGATTTGGTATCAAAAACTTTTGACATTTGGAGATTTCTATGAGAAATGCATTTTTTGTGAATTGGATGGTGAGCATTGTACTCTGTTTGCTAAGAAATTCCCTCTTATTGTCATAATACCTAAAAAACAGACATCCTCTCATCCTCGGTCTCTAGTTTTTGGATGTAAAGTTTCATTAGACTCTGATGTCCTAGAGGTCAAAATAGATCATTTTATACAGTGAAGTCAGGTTTCAAAAAACGGTCTCACTACAATGAAATGGCTGCTATGGGGGCTAACATCATCACACATGAATACAATTGGGCTAATTGAATCCACAAGAGTCTCAGCTTTCCAGTCAAACCCAATTTATGCAACTTCAAGACTGTTTAGGCCCCAGTCTGCACATATACACCATTTTACAGCAGGCCAGAATAACACATTTGTACTGCTTGATTTGTGCCCCAAACTGCATGGGTTTAGCATAAGGTGGGCATGTCTGCAAAGGGGAGACCTGAGGGTGCCCACAGAGCCCATTTTCACTCAGATATCTGTAGGTCAGAGGTTAACAGACCCCTTTGAAAATAGCAATGCTAGTTTTTCTCTTGCCAAAATTTGGCTAAATTTTGTATCAATAGTTATCCCGCTTAGCAATAACCTAGCACGACATACTTGAAATCAGTCAATTCCTTGGCTGTCATAGTTGACATAGTTGTCTATTTTCTAGTTTCATATGATGGCAGTACCTCCACTCTTGCTTTAAAATTGAGCCTGCTACATCCTCTGAAAGACAGAAGTCGGCTGGACCTGCCCGCAGGCTTTCAGGCCAGTAAGGAGTTCAATTTTAAAATAAATGATTAGGGTACTGTCGGTAGAAATGATGGAGAAAAAAGAAGAGGGCAAGTCTCAGGTTTTCAGTTTCTCCTCCCTACATAATGTGATCCTAACTCTATCTTCTTCTTGTGTTTGTCCAAACCCATGTTGTGAAGCAGAAAATGTGACTCAAATGTTACTCATCTGTTAGACATTTAGTGTGATGCAGTATAGTGTCTGTTTTACCCGTTCACAAAATTTATTTATTTGGGTCATTTATCTGGATTTATCAGGTCATTTTTTTTCTCAAAGCAAAGTGTCTGTCATGAGGCTGTCAGAGACCAGGTTCTCTTTGGCTACAGCAAAAATGACATGATTTAATTGTGCATTATGTCATACAAGCTCCATGTCCTTGCAGTAATAGTCTCATCTTAACCAATCACTGCTGCACAATTGCATTTACTTAGGTACAATCTGCTTTGGGAGGACAGAAACAGAATTACCTTTCATTTCACTTTTGAGTTGGCCATATTTTTATGTAAAAATCCAGACATTATATCAATCTATATCACAAATTTCTGCTGCATTGGTGAGGAGTGTCCTCTTTCAACTAATGAAGACCATTTAGATTCTAAGTTGGTGCCTGGTATTATCAGTGGAAGGACATGGAAGTGATAAAAGAAAACGTAAAATTAAATCCAAAGCTATCTGCTAAACATCAGTGGGCAAGATTTCATCTGGATTTGCCTCTTTGAGCCCTTTGGTATAAAAAGCATCAGAGACCAGCCGGGTTGGTAAATATGTTACCCAGATTTCTGGGTAATTAAGTATGCAAATTCTGTTACCTACTGCTGCTGTTTTAACTGGATTATATGTTGAAGGCCTCCTTCAGCCATAGATTAAACCCCTAAAAATTTCTCATCAGTATAACATTTTTATTATTTTTTTCCATGAAAAAACATCCCATTGTGCCTTAAAACAGCTTAGATATAACTCTGCACCTCGCACTTCTTAAGTATACATTCATAAAGTATGCACTCATGAATATTAAAATAGTCCCTGTCCACCCCCCCTGGCCTGCTGGCACACCGGCTTGTAACTTGTATTATATTTGATAATCTATCCATGTAAATGATGATTATTTTTTTTCAGTGAATCTCTGAGTTATACTGATATAGTTCATATGAAGTAGCAATTTCGAGTTGGTCTTGTTGATTTTTTAGAAAATAAAACACTTGGTGGGACAGCTCTGAATACACAGAGCCACAAAGTTCCCATAGCGACACTCATAAAAGTTGTAACCAATTTGATAATCTAAAAAAAAAAAAAAAATTCAGCAAATCTCTTAGTTACATTAATATTGTTCATAGAAAGCAGCCATTTCGAGTTAGTCTTGTTGTTTGTTTGTTTGCTTATTCATTCATTTATTCATTTATTTATTTAACCACACAAGTGACCGGCGGGGTTAATGATATGCAAAGCACTGCCCCGAGACTTGATGGGATTGGCTGTGGGATTTGTGTGTAATCTCAGATTTTAGGGGCTTCCACACACACCTCTGCCTTCAGCAGAAGAGTGTGAAAACACCCCTCTAGTGACTTTGCACAGATACAAGTCAGTTTAGTCAAGGTCAGACATTTAAGGACACATAAACATAAGAAAAACATGTTTTTGAGTGGAGGGGTGTTTAACTTGCCTTGTGCAGCTGTAAAAATATATTAATTGGATTATTATCAGAGTGTCAGTAAATGCTGGTGTTGGAATTGAATCACACGGAGTCAGACTTGATCATCGCATATGTTGTGTCTTTTTCCAAGGGCTGTCAAAATCGTTTGATTGTCATTCCCTAATGTAGGCTGATAAAAGCTATTCCATGAGTCAATTCTGGAGCTGAAAAAAGCATTTTTCTACAGAGAGGGTTAGAACGTATTTGTCTTATCCTCTGGAGTTGAATCGAGGTCATCAGGACTGTTTGTAGAATCTCAAAGATGTTTCACTTCTCATCGAAGAGGCTTCTTCAGCTCTGACAGATTGGTGGGGAGTCCCAGGTATTTCACCTGCGTGGGGATGTTATCCAGGTCATTGATACCACACAGGTGAAATACCTGGGGACTCCCCACCGGTCTGCAAGAATATGCAAACAAGTGCAGTTGACCTCGATTCAACTCCATGTAGATAACCATGACCTGAATGACTGAGAACCTGCACAGACAACTTATTTGTCTTACTTGTTATGAAACTGAACCAAGTATAACGGGGAGGAAAAAGGCCTGCTGTGAAACAGTTTATACGGGGTGCAAAATTAACCATTACAATATGATGGGAAGGATTTGTTGAAGGATAAGTCAAAAACAACAGGGTACCACAATATGCAGCCTACATTTTTGCAGGACCTTTTTAATATAGAGGCAGATATAAAGATCAGTACACATCATGAAGAATTCAAATAGAAGTTGACAGCCAAGGTGTTATGATGGTGACAGCTCATCACTAACACATTAACAGATATCCAGTAAAGTGCACTGTCAAAGCTTGCTGCAAAGTTTGCTTTTTTCTTAATTATTTCTACTTCAGTATTTAGTTACGCTTTTAATTAGTTCTTTCCTGTCTTAAATTATGCTGTACAAACATGTAGAGCCAGAGCAAAATGCCAGAGCAAAATCTGAAATGTTGCGTCTTTTTAATTTGGTTTGATTTTTGATTTTAGTCGATTTTTGTTAATAAACCAGCAGTTGCAAAAATCCCATGTGGAAAGTTTTTAGTAAATGAGACTGACAGGATATGTCAAGTGTTATCAAAGTTGTGATATAATCTGACATAGCTGTTTAGTAGCAGATAGATGCTACAGGCATTCAGAAACCTTATCCATACTGGTCTACAGCTGCATCGCATTCATGTCTGTCAGACTGTAATGGGGAGTTGAGAGTGGATGGAGACTCTTTGTGTGTATATGTGTTTGTGTGAGAGAGAGAGAAAGAGAGAGAGAGAGAAAGAGTGAAAGATGGAACCCAGGTCCAACAGGCCCAGTCTGGGTCTGTGTGTGACAAGTTTGGCTGGAAAAGCGGACTCTCTGCTCCTATAAACGAGGTCCAAGTCAAGGCTCTGGTTTGGGAGATGTCTGATTTTTATGGACTGGAAAGTGGGACAGTTTAAGATGAATATGGTCTCTCTCTCTTAGACAGCAGTCTGGATGGAAAATCCAGCTGGTGCCAGATTGTTGTCAGTGTCTAGATGTAGATGTAGCAGGTCCGTTTCCAGAAGTGCAGCCGTTCTGTTTCAACATCACAAACATTTGATGGAATAGACTGTGTTCTGTTTGGCTGAATGTGCACTGGTCATGGATTTGTACCTATAATGCTTCCTTCTGTTGGCACGTTGCTGATGTGGTTAGATGACCCCAGAAAGAAAATGGGGACATCCAGAGCATAGCAGTGAATAAAAAAGAGGATTCACTAGGCGACCATCATGGGGCAAACAACCACCAAGATAAAGAAATAATCAGAAAAGCATGATGAGCATTATGAATTTATTCCATAAAGATCGTCAGTCTTAAAATGATGTTTAAACAAATTAAATGTATGTAAACAGAGTTGAGATGGGTTTGCCCTGCACTACATCCCTGATGCAGAGGCAAAGAGACAAAAGAATCAATGACATATGCCGTTTGAATCTCCTTTGCTTGCTTACGTGCGCTGAGAATCTCTGGCTGTAATAGTGTGCAGGAGAAACTGGGTCAGTTGTGATGATGATACAATATAATGATTGTAATTAATCAAATTGCATCAAGTGGTTCAGATTTTCTCGGCAAGCGTTTTGCCCACTGGACTGAAGTCAGTAACAGATTGTACTGTAGTTCGGAACATTTCCCTGCAGGTCCAGATGACACGTCATATCTGAAGACCAGCTGACATCTTTACCATGTTGCAGCACAAACGGCACAATCCCACCACAAATATACAGGTGCTCTTTGTCCATGCACCTGTTATGCTATGCTGATGCTAATCATGCACATATGCATATGCGCACACACCCTACTCATTTGTCTCTCCCTGGCCCGTCAATGGACTGCTTGTTGGTCAGAAGTGCTGCCGCCACTGCCTTTCTGCTGTAGAGCACGATTCACCTCCTCGACACCATTTGGCATCTCTGCTCTGTCGGTCTTTAGCTGCACCTGTCATGCAATGACATGATCCTTTATTTTTGCTCCCTAAAATGGTATATTAATACTTTCATAAACAATTCCAGTGGTACCACAAGTCCTTGATGACAGCTTGATGATGGAGGTGAAGATGGAAGGGAAGACGGAGGATTTAAACCTTGTCATCACTTAGAGAACTTTCTCTTCGAGTCTCTCTCTCTCTCTCTTGCTGTTTTGCTGTCTTGCTCTCTCTCTCTCTCTCTCTCTTGTTCTCGTGCTCTCTCCCTCTCCTTTCTGTCCGTCCTTGTCTCTCTGCCACAGTGGTAATTAGTACCCAGGGACCTGCCACTGAGATCCATTAGCCCACTTGGGTTTCATCGGCAGTGAACAACAAGTTGTTTGGCTTCAGTTGAAGTAGTTTCTGTCTCTCCACTGTGCTATTTAGCCAATGACCGCATCGTGGTATTTGGAGGGAAGAGAACTTTAAGGATGTAGTCAGACCTCCAGAATTAACAACAATTTATATATATATATATAAACACTATTAGAATAGCCACGTGGCCACTCACATGCTATTGCATAATGTATTATTTAACATTAAATGATGGAAAGATGCCTTTTAACAGGCCTGTTTTTACAGAAGACTGGCAGATTTGTGGCTTAAGAGCAAAGTGGAATGCTGTTTCCAAGACCAACAGTCTGCAGTTTTGCAAGCTCAGTTCCAGTGTCTCACTGTGTTTGCTGTCCTTCCACTTGAATGAATGTTAATGCAGTGTTTTAGCTACCGGCGCATATCTGTGTTGATGAACACTGACAAATTTGTCTTTACAACATGAGACACAATAAATCTCAAACAATTACTAGACTAGAAGGACTTACGCATGTTCATCTTATGTGACATGAGTAAAATTTATTGTGAAAATAATAGGCACTAATAGGGAAATAAGTACGATTTTTACTGCTCCATCACACACCATTACTGAGACGCTGAGATTTCTCACTTTCAAAATCTTAGGTGCCAAGATTTTTGGCTTTCAAAATCTTAGTGTCCTAGATGTACTCTGTGTTGTGGAACAGCCACCTGCCCCTCGCATTTTCAGTTGGAGGTTGGTGCTACAAGTGAACGTGCATTGCAACCAGTTTTGTTCTCAAGCCATTTTTATTATTCCAGTATTTTGCATGTTGATATATTACCTCTTCACTCAACATTTCTGTTGGATCAGTGCTGTAATTAGCTAGCTTATGTGTTTTATTTCAAAATTGGATCAATATTTCTGCCACCACAAGCTGTTCCACAGACATCCTGGTGATGCAATTCTTGGTCACTAATACAGGTCAACAAATGCACCATAAACACTGCTCAGTTAGTGCTTGCAGGTTAATTGATACAGGGTTACTGAAGGCAATACCAAAGCAGTGAAAAACACATAATTTGTCTAACATACCAGTTAGTCATAACAAAGTGATCGACTGAACAAGTACCATAGCTCGCAGTGGAAAATGTAGGACTGCAGCATAAGACTAAACTGAAAACTATAAAATTGTTTCAAAATGAACACCAGTGTACTACCACCTCCTAGCCCACATTTCAGCAGTGCAAAGGCTGGAGCTTGAGAAAATCAGCATTCCAGGCAGCTCTGTGCTGTTGTGCTGAGCAGATCCATATGTTGCAGTGTTTACCCATGTCAAACGGGTCATTTGCCTGAAAGTCTACTGCAGGCTTCCCCTCAATCACTGCCAGCAAAAGAAAAAGACGTGTTGTAATTAATCGGTTTAGGCACTCTGGTCTGAAATTACTACATGTACAAATGTGTGTTAGCAAATATTTTGTTTGAGATATTACCAGTATTAAGAGAATAGCCATATGCGCCTGCTTCTGAAGACAAGTCTATTTGTAACCTGGCAAGAATTCCACCGTGTTCCAGTTCTGAATTTAATAATTGTTGTTCTTTCTATCTGAGGTTTCTCTCTTGGACAGAGTGTTTAATTTGGCATGTCCTTCCAACTCTACAAGTGTCAGAGTTCATTTTTTATCATGTCTTAACACAACATTAGACCTCATGCCTCATTATTGTGTGAAGACCTAATGATTCATCGTGACAGTGATGCGGGGGATCCAGGGACTTCAGCCTTATTCCTCTGAATGATTGGCCCCAAAACAGAGATCCCTCCTTGACTTGGGACGTCTTTTGACACCGCTGGTTGTTTTTGCTGTAAGGCCTGTGGTGATATCAGTGTCTCCTGCTGTTTTATTGTTCATCTGCGCTGCTTTGACTTGGGTGCTGGGGCCAGGCATGAGGCATGAACAGTAGAAGCCTCCGCACGAATCTCTCAGCCTTCTTTCAGCAGCAGTTCACTCTCTGGCCGACTGTGCCGGTGGTCAGACAGGTGGGCCACACAGTTAACGGCAGATTTGGCAATAGTGGAAAAGAGGAAAGAGGGAGGGAATGGATGGATGAACAGATGGAAAAGATGCTTGTTACATAACACTGCAGATTATCTATCAGCCTTGGCTGAGTGGAGGAGGTGTGACATCCACGAACAGGCTGTTCCTGAGACGAGAGGCAAATGCAGACACATTCTACATAGTGGGATCACACCGTCTGAGTGGCTGTTATCACACCCATTGCTGCAGTTGGGAGTTTGCCATGTATCATGTCACTATCACTTCTGCTCAGAACATTATTCACTTCTTATATACTGAGCCTTTAGGGAGTTTTTACTGAACCATAAATATTCAATTCTATTCCTGGGTAACAGTACTTGGCAGTGGCTTGGTCCTATTCTGACTGTCCTATGTAATGGTCTCATGAGGACGCCGTGGTGCACTTAGGTCAGTTCTTGTTGAGGTTATGAAACACACTTATCTCCCCTTTTTTAGCCCGCTGCAGAGTAAGTGAGTTGTATCAGGCCAAACTAAATCCAGTGCCCTAGGCGGCTCCAATGATAGGACACGAAAAGAGGTCTTTAGAAACTGTGACCGTGATGATTAGACGGTCCAAGCTCATTATTGTGTGCAGTCTTGATAAAGTTAGATTTCCAATGAGTGCCACAAGCTGAAATGCTATCAGGGTGCTGGCGAAATGCACTCGATAAGTGATAAACACTGTGTCTTAAATAAGGTTAGTAGTTAGATGAAGTCATGTTATGATCCTCTGCCCTCTTCACTTTGCTGGTGTCTGTTTTCAGTGCTCACCTGAGCCCGGGGCCTAAGACGTGGCTCTGTTACTAAAGTCGTGGTTCATCTTCGGTCTCCAGAGGCATACTTGTGCAATGACATCTTGTCTGTCGAAAGTTTGCTGTCGGCTTATTTTAGCTCAAACAGGACCTGGTAATACTCATCTTTGTTTACCGTAAATGGTAATGCATAGCTAAAATAAATCCCTCTTGAGGCCAACACACGAATGGTTGCAGGCCTGCACAGCTGATGTTTTGTGTGTAGAACTCGGATTCACTTGCGTCACTGATTATTGGTCTCCTGCCAAGTATTCACAGCATCTCCTTCATCTTGACTGTTGTAGGGTAATAGTTGCAGTTGAGCATAATTGTTGTTCAGTTAATCAGTTGATTGGGACCCTTGTGCCTCTGATTGCAATTGGCCTTACACACAGTTTGCATACATATTGAGGCTAAGAGTATATGAAATAGCCTCTAGAGAATTCATGGTGGTAGCTGAGGGCTAGTGAATGAAGTGTACAAAAAGAACTGCACAAGTGAATTGTGCTGACTAAATCCTTTCCTTGTCTGGGAAGCTACAGAATTGAGATCTGGTTCTATGAACTTGTCTTTGGAAGACTGTCACATGAAAATCATTCAGTCATCCCACTGACTGCCCTCTTAGTCTGCCCACTCAATGGCCTTTTCCTCCAACAAGGAACCGGTTTTGTTCCATTTCGTGGACCTAATTTTGAGATGTTTGAAGCAGAAGCATGGAGAAGATGGAGAAATCGAAGACTGTGCAGTGGTCTGCTGAGGAAACAGAACTATTGCTTTCACTTTGGATATCTCCTGAATTTCAGGAAAAAATGGAAGGGAGTAGTAGAAAAAGTAACTCAAGTATCTATTGTATCTTGAAATTCCCGAAGGGTTTGCTAAGGCTGGGTTTTTTAGAATCCAGGATCAAATTATCAACAAGTTAAAAAAAATGAAGGGGACAGAGACCCCAAAAAGGACCTAGTGGAAAGTAGCGCAGAACGGGATAATATGGTGGTCTATTATGGACTCCTCGATGGTGAGGTATCATTCAGCCCAGTTCAGTTTGGCAGTGGGCTGAAGATCTGGGGATTTAAAGCTGTCCCTCAGACTGACAACTCCTGTTTGATCTATATGAGTAAAGTGAGGAAGCAAATATGATTTGTGCATCTCTTTGCTGTCCCTAATTCTTTAGTGGGCCTTCTCCTGAGCCTGTATTGGTTTGGCACACTGTCTCAGCTTGTGCTAGCCCTGCTAGTTGTGTGCCATTGGAAACCGCATGGCAATGCTCTGGGTGATTTTCCTCTCAGGATTATAACATATGTCACCTGCCACTGTAAACGTCTCTTTCCTGGCAGACCTTGACACATGCAAACACGCACGCTCACGCTCACACACACACACACACACACACACACACACACACACACACAAAAAGAGATGGAGTAATCACTACCAGAGAGAATCGCTGGCTCATTCCCTCTGCTCTCGTGTGAGAGGTGTGTATTTCACCCAGGTTGTCTAGGGCCAGCTACACGCGCCTACTGCTTGTATACAGCCTGCTCCCCTGTCTATATTAAGTCAGACTCTTGAAGCAGTATGTGTAACTTTCTGTTTCTGATTAAGGTTTTATTTTCCTAGAGCTTTCTTAGCACACCAGTAAAGCAGCCACAGACTTCAGTAAGCAGTTCTTGCATCGGATGATTAGAAGGCTGATAGATTAACAAAACTGGTGATGTGCATATTTTACAAACTTCTTCTCCTAATGGGATTCCACAATGCTGGTCTAATAATATGATTTAAAATGCAGCAGGCATACTCAGCAGGAGAATCACTGTGCTTATAGCTAAGTTACATGTCCTGTGTACTTTATCCATTAAGCCCACAGGCAGACATCAGAGCATAGAGTGGGCCTTCTCCTTTTCATTCACCCTACTTAAGTAATATCTCTTTGACAGAGTGTAACTGGAAAATGAGTTTGGTGGTTTTAATGGTAGCAATAACGCTGTACAGTCTAAGGCGCTACCAGACCACAATCTCTCATATAGAATTACTTGGCATTTGTCAGCCCTAATTGGTTCAAGGGACTCAGCTATGTCTGTGTGTGTGTGTGTGTGTAAGCATGTATGTCTGTGGTTGCATGCACCAAAGGGAAAAGTAATCTCTTTGCTGATTGCCAGAAGACCCTAGAGGTGATGACTGCAAAGACTAAGTTCAATGAATGTTATTGTTGTTTAGGCAATGGATCTT
>OMLB01012954.1:14281-29468 GCA_900302555.1 Myripristis jacobus
TGGGCCTTTCCCACGAGATTCAGCTCAACAGCAAGCAAAAGTTTGGGATTTGCAAAAACTCAAGTTTTTGATTTGCATTTTAATCACAAATTTATTTTTAATTATAATATAATAATATATAATAATTTAATAAAACTGACTGCAGAGTCAATCGTTTTGCACTCATATCTATTTTTTGATTGCAATGCTATTCTGTTTGATTGCAAAATAATTCCCTCTTTCAGTGTGAGTTAGTTTCTAGCTCATAGCTTTAGTTAGCCAGGCTCAGAGTTGCTCTTCTTCTTTGGCAGCACACATGTGGTGCATTAAGCTAATTATGGTATATCACCACAGTGAGTTGTGCCAGTATTGCAGTCAAAGTAGAAAATTCTACTTAACTGTGGTTATTACTCCAAGTGCAAAACAAAACGGGAGAACACTAGGAGATGGCCCTAAATAATATAAAGAAACAAATAATTCCCTTTTGACAGAAACCAGCTAAGCTCAGCTCAACACATCTCTTGCACCCATGAAATATAGTGAGATTCATTTTTTTCATGTAGTGTTCACCTATAAATAGCCTAACCCTAACCTAGTCTCTTTGTCTACCATTAAACACTAAAACATGTTTAAAATGTTCTCTATCTCTCCAGGTCAGCAAGGTGTTGGATTTGGTCCAGGTGGAGCTGGCACTGGGACAGGTGGTCTTGTTTACGGTCCTGGTGGTGCTGGGGTTGGTGGAGCTGGAACTGGACCAGGAGGACTGGGAACTGGGCCTGGAGGTAAGTATTAATCAATCAATACGTTTTTTAGAAATTTTTGTTATGAATATATATCTACATAAAAGCTTAGGATAAGTACAAACTGTGCTGCTTTAGAAGCAGTTAAGTAGTTACTAATGAAAATATTAAATATGAAGAATTTCTAGAATGGTTCCTCATTTGTATGCATTTCAGGGTATGATGCCAGTGCTAAAGCCCGCAAATATGGTAAGTATAGCTATATCATTCAGGCAATATTAGAGTTTATATCAAATGTAGCTGCTGTGTCATTACATTATTCTGTTTGCTGAAGAACATCTGAATAAATAGTTGAAGAACCGTGGTTCTCTTGACAGGTATGTTAAGTGGAGCTCTTGGAGGTCCAGGAGCAGGTACTGGTGGAGTTGGACCTGGTGTTGCTGGCACTGGCACTGGTTATCGACCAGGTGGTACTGGCACTGGCATTGGACCAGGTGGTGTCAGCACTACTGGGGGATTTGGACCAGGTGGTGGATTTGGCCCAGGTGGTGGAGTTGGACCAGGCGGTGGAGTTGGGCCAGGTGGTGGAGTTGGACCAGGCGGTGGATTTGGCCCAGGTGGTGGAGTTGGACCAGGCGGTGGAGTTGGGCCAGGCGGTGGAGTTGGCCCAGGCGGTGGAGTTGGTCCAGGCGGTGGATTTGGACCAGGTGGTGGATTTGGACCAGGTGGTGGAGTTGGCCCAGGCGTTGGAGTTGGCCCAGGCGGTGTTGGTTATGGACCTGGAGGTAAGTTAAAAGACACATGAGTGAAATGAAAGGTGTTTTTTACTACTAAGTTGCCTTAGGTTGCTAGCTAGACTCTTCACTTTTGTAGTGCCCTGGTGGTGGAACGAGTTATCAAAGTCCATTCAATCCCTCTCAACCTTTGAGAAACAGCTTAAGACCCTACTCTTTTGTGAATACCTCCACATCTGATGAACTAAAAAGAGAGAAAAAAAATCTGCTTCTATGCAACACTTGTGTTGTTTTCTCCTTGCTTCTGTTGTATTAACTCACAGATGTAAGTTGCTCTGGATAAAAGCATCTGCTAAAGTGTAACATTGTAGCACTGTAACAATATCAAGATCTGAAGGCATACCTGGATTCAAAATTGATATAGTATAACTTAAGACAAATATATCACTTGAAATTGATCTTGGTGTCTTCTTTTTGTGTTTTGTAGGTTATGCTGGTGCCAAAGCACGTAAATATGGTAAGAAGAAATAAATTATTTCATCTTAGATACTTTGAAGTGACCAATCAATCAAGTTATATATAAGTTGAATTTCCTGTATCACTGCTCTGCCCTATCTTATAAAGCAGAAGGGGCAAAAAATAATATTACCAAAAAAAAAAAGCTGATCATGGCTTACAAGTTTATAGCAGTCATATGATTCACCACCTCTCTATGTATCAATGAAGACTATGGGATTGCATAGCGGCTCAGTGGGCAGCACTGTTGCTTTCATATCAAGAGGGACCTGGGTTTGTCTCTCGGCCATAGCCTGTTCTGTGTGGAATTGGCAGGTCCCCCCTACTTGTGCATGAGTTTTCCCACTGTCCAAAGACATGCAGTCAGGTGAAAATAGAATGTTGAAAGTAATTTTATTTTCTGCTGTGAAGTTTCAAGCACAAGGCTCTTCCTCATGCCTCTGTCTTCTGTTGCAAGAAGTTATGAGAGGGTTTACATTAAATTTGGTAGACAAATAGGAAATGGGCCAAGGAACAACTGATTAGATTTTGATGATGATCAGGGATTATTGCCATTTGATAATTACCAATTTTACCATCACAACTATGACACTAATAGAGTGAGATAGTTGTTTCCAAACTCTAATGTTCAGCACTGATAGAGGTTTGAGCTCTCTGAGAGCATTCATGTTAATCTATTGTTTTATTTGTAACAAAACACTACTCTCAGGTCTGCCTGGAGGTGCTGCAGGTGCCCTGGGTGTAGGAGGACTGGGTGGTGGACCAGGAGGCGGAGTAGGTACTGGCCTTGGCCAGGTAGGAGGGCCTGGCTCTGCAACTGGAGCAGGAGGGATCCCAGGACGAGGTGTTGGACTAACAACTGGAGGAGGACCAGGATCAGGACTAGGGACAGGTGGAATACCTGGATCCGGAGTTGTAACTGGAGGTGGACCTGGTGGTTTTGGACCAGGCAGTGCTAGAGGTATGAAGAGCCAAACATTTGCCACAACGTCACTGTTTGTCCAAAGTGTGCTAATCAAAAAATATCAGCTATGCTTTGTATTGATAAACAATGGTTTAAAGTTGCACTAGATATGATTGGAACCTGGTTCAAAAAGGGGGAGACATTTTAAATTGTATGCCTGAGGGAGGGCTGTATATTTTTGCCTTGCTGGCAGGAGGACCTTGGGATCCATTCAGCACTTAATTCCAAGGCAACATATTTCAACATCTTTTTGGCAGATTATCATGAAATTTGGTGGGCACATTCATGCTCCTAAGAGAATGGCCCTTGTCAATTTTGGTGACCTCATGTCATCCCTTTTCCATTGGGAAAAAATTTGGCATGTACACAATATCTCAAAATCTGTGGGACAGGTTACAATGGAATTCAGAAAGCAGATTCATGCTCCTCAAAGCATGAACCTTGCCAGTTTTGTGACTTCACAATCTTTCCTCTAGCACCACCTTTGGGTCGAAATGTCCAACTTGACATGTCATAAGATACTGGGCGGATTGCCATGAAATCTGGAAAGTAAAATAATGCTACCCAGAAGATAAATCCTGTGAACTTTGGTGACCGTATGACCTTTCTTCTAGCACCAATCTCAAAATTTACAAATGCCTTTTTTTACATGCAAACCTCTGACATGCACCAAGCTAGAAGGCCACCAGTGGTGGAGGGCCTGCGCTTTTTCAATAAAACATGGAGGAGGGCACAGTGATTTATTCCCACAATTTATATGCTATTTTTATTCACAAATATGTCAGATTTATAAGTGATTTAGAGCCAACCTACTTTCTAGTGGCCATAAAAATGGTTCAGGCCCTAGACCCCCAGGGGGAGAAAAAATACGGTTAGGTACAAGAGAACTACTTACTAAGTGTTGCATTGCTAGGTGCGTGCAGAACAAGCAGCAAATATAAGTCACTTTGTATGGTAGCCCTGCAATTTTCAACCAAATTGTTCTAGTCCTATACCAGTGAAAGACAAAAGTGCTATTAAGATGCTATGAGCTAAACCACATTACTGTGATTTATCTTGGTTGGTGAAGCATAGCTTAGGTTTCTCATGCCAGAGATCCTGAGGTGACTCCATTTTGCAAGTGCTGAGCTGCTTGCAACTTATCAGAGACTGCCTCCTTGTTCTTTTTGGTAACATGAATATAAATTATGATACAGTATATCTAATCACAACATTGAGAGGTATCTCCAGTGACTAACTGAGATGCTGCAGATTCACCTTATTGCTTAAAATCAATTTAAATAAATAAATTATTACCTCCATCATGCCAAAAAGCCACTAAAATTTGTAAATTCAGGTGTGAGGAGTGCAGTTTGTTGCCATTCCATTACATGATTCCTGGGTAATGAAGGCCTTTCAACTGTCAAAAATTCCAACACTTTCATCCTGCTGCCACTTGGGGACGAGAAAGCACGGTTACCCAGTATTACAGCTTTAATATTTAAAACCAACACAGCTCATCTGCGACAGCCTTGTCAGGTTTACAGGATTGAATGAGCAGTGCTAGAGGAGCACGCACACATTATTACTGAGCCCACGTATTCATAGAGTAAGTTTCTGTAAGTGGCTTGTGTGATAACTCCTGTGTTTCTGTCACAGGATATCCTGGTGGGGCCACGTCTCTCAAATATGGTGTGTATTGTAATATAAAACGATTTATGCCTTTCCATTTGAATGAAAAATCTTTTGATTAATGCAAGATTAAGCACTACATCAGCTTTAGCAGTGTATATACAGTACCAATACAAGTACATAAAAGTTCAAACCAAATTGGAAGATTAGGGAGATACAGTCATTTGACATACAGCTTTAACATTAGCCATTCAATGCCTTACTTTCAGCGACCACTTTGTCAAAGTGACATTTTCCTGAAGCAATAGACATCTATGTAGATATCTACATTTGGAATCACATACCACATTTTTAAAGTCTTTTCTAAGAAAAACAACAACAAAAAAACAAAAACAAAAACAAAAAAAACAAAAACAAAAACAAAAACAAAAACAAAAACAAACTCACTCCTCATCTGTTTGCCTCCTCCAAGGCACTCCAGGTGGTGGTGGAGCCCCTGGATCTGGCCTGGATGGGAGATTTGGTGGCGCAGGTGGCTATGGACCCGGTGCCGGCTATGGACCTGGAGCTGGAGTTGGGTCGGCAGCTGGGACAGGTTACGGCCCAGGAAGAGGTTATGGTGCAGGATTAGGTGTTGGAACAGGGCCAGGGACTGGATATGGACCTGGCTCAGGGGGTAATTCAACAGAATGTGACTGAGATAAGCTCTGTTAAACTAAAACTAAAGAAAATCCTAAATCCTGTAGAAATGCTGAACCAAAAATGTATCTCATTCTTTCAGGTTATGGAGCTGGATCAAAACCTTATAAATATGGTATCAACAACGTTTCATTTCTTCACAGTAATATGATGATGGATATATGGTATTATCCAAATTCACTGACCAAATTATTCTGGTTTGATCCAGGTGTAGGCCAAGGTGGAGCAGGTGGTGGTGGGGTTCTTGGAGGTGGAGCAGGACGAGGTGGTGAGTCAGCATTATATACTGTTACACAAATTAAATCATTTGAAATAAACAATAGTTTTAATGCATTTATTTATGTATTTTTCTCTTAGTTGGGACTGGACCAGGTGGTTATGGCATAGGACCAGGTTAGCGAACACATCATTCAACAAAAAACAAGCATAATCCTGGTGATATGTTTCCTTTGGCTTTATGACAAATGTGGTAAAATAATAGCTAAAACAAGCCAATCTGTTGTTTTATTTCGTAGGTGGTTATCGGCCAGATGGCTACAGACCAGGAGGATATACACCAGGAGGTTTTGGAACTGGCATTGGAGGTCCAGGTGGGTTTTCAGGAGGGTGCTTAGGTACTGAGATTTGTTAGTGTTTAGATCTATAATTAAGAGCCACTGTATTTTAAATATGACTTACAAGCGCTTTAAATATTTTACACTGTTAACTGACCTCTAACCTGCAGGGACTGCAACTGTAACAGGCCTGTAGCAGTGCTTACAGTGGCCTAAAAGTTACACAAGTTATACTGTCAAATTGCCAGAATACAGACAAGCTAGCTAACAAGAGCAGAAACCCAACAGAATCATCCAAGCGAGGAGGTGAACAATTGCGGTGCAAAATACTGTAATAATAACACTACTTTGTCGTTTACTGTATTGGCTTGAGGATGAAGCTTTTGAGGATGAAGCTTTTCAGTCTTCACGCTGGTTTCTCTCTCATCCCAATGCCCTCTGAATCAAAAACCCCATCACCCCCACAAATGATGTTCATTTTGTGTGATGGGACAGTAAAAGTCTTATTTATAATCACTCTAAGATATGTTTTTCATCTCAGTGGCACAAATGTCTCTTTATTACATTTTCTCACTGTTTTTATCGCTTCACATTATTAAACTTAGACTTGATTTATTTGACTGGTTTCTTTACAGTGAAGTTCTAATGAAAATGCACTACTGTTAAGTTGCTTGAGAATATTATGCTGTCCCTTTGTCTGAGGAGTCATTGCTTGCCTGATTTGTTATGATCCGCAGGCTATGGCACTGCAGCTGGATCTAAAGCTGCTAAGTA
Organism: Myripristis jacobus; assembly: GCA_900302555.1. NCBI lineage: Eukaryota > Metazoa > Chordata > Actinopteri > Holocentriformes > Holocentridae > Myripristis > Myripristis jacobus. The sequence goes on from OMLB01012954.1 coordinate 20,853, forward strand.
TGGTAAGAATGGGTGTAGTTTAATTCTGCATTCTTCTTTCTTTGAATTCTAATTCTGCAAGTATAGCATAAAGCAGGGGTGTCCAACCATGTGCCATGGAGGGCCGAGAGGCTGCAGGTTTTCATTCCAACCAAAAACTCCACCAGATGATTTCACTGATCACCTCACCTTGTATCAGAAAGGAGGAAGTAATCAGTGAAATCACCTGGTGGAGGTCTTGGTTGGAATGAAAACCTGCAGTCTCTTGGCCCTCCATGGCACATGATTGGACACCCCTGGTATAAAGTATTTGTAAAACCTAGAATAATTCATTGTTCTTTTGACTCTACCTCATGCTCTCTTTCTCAAACTGCAGGACAACCAGTTGGAGCTGGAACTGGAATTGGTACTGGCACTGGTGTTGCAGGGACTGGCACTGGAACTGCAAGCACTGCAAGGACGCCAGCTGGAGCTGGTGGTAAGATCCTGCTTGGGTTAACTTAAGTATAATCAATTATAATTTAAATCAATAAATGTCAACTGTTCCTTGTAGGGTTGGGCAGAACTGATGTGCTTTGTTATTTCTCCAAAAAAAAGGGTTAGTGCAAAGCAAATGTAGGCATGGTTTAATAAGAAGTGTTTTTTGTGTGTGTGTGTGTGTGTGTGTGTGATTAGACTGCGAGTTATGTAAACTGAGCAAGAAATTACTGATTTTTAGCCATTATCACTGTGGTAAGTAATTTCCTGTTTAATCTTCCCTGGAGCCCTCAGAACTGAGTCTTTGACAATCGATGAGATAAAATGAAAACAAATCCTTTCACCCTTCTCTCCCAAGCCACAGAATTAGTGCTAACAATGATAATGTGGGAGGGAAAAATTATAATTATGATGACAAGGGGTGAGAGAAAAACTAAAGAGAAGAGGGAGAGGAGAACAGAAAACAACAAAGAGAATATGTTTTTTTGGAATTCTGAAATATAATTTTGTCTAATTTTTGATGGAGCAGCAGGAGTTGGAGGAGCCACACCAGCTCCAGGATCAGCAGGAGGTGCTGCTACAGGCACAGCAACACGAGGTATGTTACTTGCAAGAGGAGGGTTGGGTCAGTATTTAAACATTGTGTTGGCATTAAGCATTTGGTAATAAATTTACTTTTGGACCATTTTGATCTTTCATCTCCATCTCCATTTCCATTTAAGGCACTTAGCTAGTGCACAGCAAGTTGCACTCAACCTAAGAAAACACTATAGCACATCTTTAGATGCATGAACATTACCAAAGCAGTGAATTCACTGAGGTCTTCTCTATAATCGTGAGTAATAATTTACTGTAAAATGAGCACTAGTTCTTCGTTCTAACATGACCTTGTCTGCCACTTTACCACATTTTCAGGCCCTGGTGGTGTCGGAGCTGGGAAGGATGGAAAAGATGGGGATGGTGCTGGACGCCCAGGTGACTATCAAGTTTGATGATAGAATGACAAACTCAGCTTGTATAAAAATACATCAAATAGATTTCTTCCTCCTCTTTTGTTGAATGTATCTGGCCGACACATGGAACTGAAGTCACTGTCTTTAGCACAGTTTGTTTGCTATTAAGCAGAACTGTATTGTTTATTGATTTCAAGAAAAAAAGGATGTTAGGTTGTCAGACTATTTTATCACACCTTGCATACATTTTTAACAGGAGGCCACTGTATTCCAGGTTTTTTTTCTGTCTGTAGTGTGAACCTAATCCTATATCCCTGATTATAGCTATAAGCAGTGCTCTTTTCAATATTCTACTCTCATTCCAGGTGAGGGCAGCATTGACAGTGTAATAGAAGGGTCTGGAAGTTCTGTAGGTGAAGGTGGGTGTAAACCCAGCAAGGCGTGCTCAGTTTTTCAAAACCTATCTTTTCTTAACTTGGCATGACATGTGGCATTTGCACACGCCCAGCACTTTAAAATTTAAAGTGCTGGGCATGTTTAAAGTTTAACTAATAATCATAATCATAATCATAATTATAATCATAAATAACTGATCCAGGTCTAAGATCAGAGCATTACGGAAAATGACCTACAGGCTGACACACCTGAAAAAAAAAGAAAGAAAGAAAAAAAATCTGTTTTATAGATGACAGTATTTTTCAATCTGCAAAACATGCTATACATAATGTCATTTTACATTTTTTATTACATATGCAACGGCCTTGTGTTTGGCTGGTGATTTCTTATGAATAATGTACACATGGCCATGACTACAACAATATCCTCACAGGAGGTACCGGCATCACTGGTGGGCCAATTGGTAGAGGTGCTGATGGAGATGGGCTGAATGGGACAGGAATCCCCATAATTGGTGCAAAACCAGGTACTTTTTTCAATTTCTGCTTATTACTATGTTATACTCATTCAAATACTTCACATAACATATTATAATACAAGATGTAAGTATCCAGGGATGCTTTGGTCAAAATGTGTCACAATGTTCTAGGAAGCTTTCCCATCTCACCACTTTATTCGTTTTTTTGCTATGTAGAGCAATGTATTTTTTCTCTTTGCAGACTTGTTATTCTCGACATTCATGTTTTTTGTTTGTTTTTTTTCTTGGCTCTTTTCGTATAAAACAGGCCTCAGTGGGACCGCAGTTCCAGGTGAGGGTTTGTGTCATAGCCATAGCTTCTGCATCTTTACCTATACTGTTGACTATATGCTTATTCATTTCTGTTTTACCTTCAACGTTCAACGTGTATCTACCATGCATTGCCATTGGCTCTTGTCAAATGTTCTACATACAGTGCAGCATTTTATGTAGCACAGAGCAGTGACCACATGTGCTTCTCAGTACATTACCCACTTTTTCTTTTCATGTCCTTTTTCATGTGCTAGTTTTGTCATCTCTGACTCATTCTACCTATTTTTCAACCTAAGCAGCATAGTCATTAATATTCACTCCTAGTCATTTGCTTTGCATTTTAACCTTCCTATTATGTTTGAGGTCAATTTGACCCCATTCAATGTTTAACGTCTCTACATAAATGATTAACATCATTTTTTTTGCTTCATATTTAATGACTTTTCCTAATTTAAAGGGGACTACCGGGTAAACATGAAATTCACATGATATGTTTTCAATGTCCTGTACACACTCTGTATGCATCGGTTATAAATAAATCCAATTTTAGGTCAATCAGTGAGATTTTATGGTGATTTGCATATTTTTCCATAGTTGCATAATAGGAATACTGGATGTATAAGTGGGGTTGGGGTTATGTTTTACTTAAAAGCCTATTTAGATAGTCAACAAAGAAACATAAAGTGCCTGACATAAACTTTGGGAACAATTTTAATTATAATAATTTTGTGGAGGTTTAAACTGCTGGGGTCAAATTAAAAGATGGTAGTAAATTTGAACATAACAGGAGGGTTAAGGTCTAATTTTCAACTCAAATATAATATCTCAGCCACCACTGGTAATTTTGTCAAGAACTCTAGAGAGATTATGCATATTAGCATGTAAAATTGGGGCTGCGGGGATGTTATGATTTAAAGGTGCAAATTTAAAACCCTGAAGAGCCATGTTTGCTACACCACTGCTCCAGTTTTTCTTTATACACACATTATTTGTGAGAGATGGCATGTTTACTCATTTCTGTATTTGACATAGCAAGACTGATATAATTTGCCTTTTGTATCAAACAGGTTCCACAGGAGCAGACCCTGGTATGTTGACCTGAATATCAAGCTGCACAGCATACAGATTACTGAAATGTTGTTTGGATTATATTTGATAACATGGTAGAAATGGGGCTTTACTCTATATAGGCTTGTGTTTTTTCTTCCTGATGCATATGCTTGCATGAAATTCCTTAAATAGCCATTCTTCAGATTTACACAAAAGCTGGCTGATAAAATACAATGGTATATCACGCTATCGCAAATGCTTTTTTTTTTTTTTTTTTTTTAATCATTTTGATGTAAATCACAACATATCTCCACTGAAATACTTCCACAGCTGTCACTGGTTTACCTGTACAAGAGAGTGAGTGTTTTTCTCACATTATCTCACCAAAGCACTCTATATTGCATGGCTTTTATAAAATTCACAGATTAGCTGGCTAAAAAACATATCATTTTATGTACATGTGTACTTTTGCACCATTTACATTCAGTAATTGTTAATTGTTACAGTCAAAATCAGTCAGAAAAGATTTCTGACTGAAAGTTATTATCTGTATTTTTGTCATTCCAGTTGGTGGTGGAGCTGTACAGCCAAGTGGTAAGTGGTATACATAATACATCTAACTGAGTCAATTGTAAATAGTTTCTATAGGCTTTTCCTAACAATATTTCTCATCTTGTTTCAAACAGCTGGTACAAGTGTTGGTGAGTATTTGCATATTCCAATTGTAGTCCCTGTTGGCCTGCAAAACAATAGTGATGCCAGTATTTCCTGTAGTGTATTTTTTTTTCCTGCAGTGTTACCTGGATTGACTTAAAAGCTGTTGCCCAGATGTCAGTCTCATGTGTTTTCTCTCTCTCCCTCTGATCTTCAGGTGGTACAGGACTGCCCTCTGGAGGTGAGATATCCTATAACTGTTAAGTTGGACATACACAGTGCAGTAAATCTATAATTCCTGCTTGTGTTTCTTTGTTTTTGATAGCCTGTTTCATTTCAAAATGCTCTCAGCAGAGATCTTGAACAATAAAAATAAAAATGTTCATTGACGTGTACTAGATTTCCTTTTATGATTTTTGCAGGTGCTGGTGGGGACGTTGCAGGTGGGACACTACCTGGAGCTAAACCTCTCAAACCCCCAGGTAACCCAAATAACTGGACTACAATTCAGGATTACTTAGTCATAGCAATTACCAATCACTAGCAATGTAGTTGGAAGTTAAAAGGTGGGTAATCTGTGGCCTCCAGCTTGTCATCACCACAAGCCAAACAGCAACCAATATAAACAAAAATCAATTATTCATTCAGAGGAGCATAATTTCTCCTTTTTCCTAGACCCATATCATCAAGACTTGAATCACTCTTGTATTAGTTATTATGTTGCATACTATGACATTAAGTCACTTGGATTAGTGTAAAAAGGTGAGGAACCTATAATGCAAATAAAAAAAATTGTAAGCACAGTTTAAGTGGGTTAGGTCTGTACTACACCCTACAAAAAACATACGCACGACTCACCGTTTCTATAATGGTTGCTTGGATGTTGAAGTGATGGCCATACACAGTAGCTACAGTCTAAGAGTGGATTTAGAATTTTAGTCACTTCATCCTTCACTTTTGGTTCAATTATTTCAGTGCTGAAATATAGTTCTCTGGCTCTATCTGCAGGTGTCCCCAGAGGAGATACGCCAGGTGAAGGAGATGGAGAGGGAGGTCCTGATGGAGAAAGAGCAGGAGTACCAGGTGGTATAACAGGAGGTCCTAGTGGTGAGGGAAGAGGAGATGGAGTTGCAACTGGAGCTGGAGGTGGACCAGGTGGTACAGGCAGTGGAGTAGGAGGAACAACAAAACCACCCAAAGGTGTGATACCACTGTGTCAACCATTATCTAGAACTGTCACTTGTTCAACTAGACTTTCAAACTGGGTAATGCAGACATTACTGAAACAATGTTAAAAATAAATTATTATATTAATTGTGAGGGAGTAAGAACTCTCATATTGATGCATGCAAGTAGAACATGCTTACACATGAATAAGCATACTCATGTATATGCATGTTTCAATTAACCAGTTAAGTGCATCTAATAAGTCATAAAAATAAAATCCCTCAAATCCCTTCTATCCAATATTAAGATTTAAGATACCTGTTTTTTCTTTAATGAAGCCTATGGACCTGATGGAGCTGTAGCTGGAGGTGTAAGTGGTGGGCCTGGGGGAGTAGGAGTGGGTCCAGGAGGAGTCGGAGCAGGTCCTGGAGCAGTAGGAGGAGGTCCAGGAGGAGTTGGAGCAGGTCCGGGAGCAGTAGGCAGTGGTCCAGGAGGAGCAAGCCTGGTACCTGGAACTGGTGGTGCAGGCGGAGCAGGAACAGGAACCCTTAAACCTGGCAAAAGTGAGCTACTGTTCTTTTCCATGTTGTGCTAAACTTGATGATGCCATATTATGGGTTATTAGGTTAACACATACACTGTACATTTTCTTTTGATCCTATACATTGCCTATCACAGGTTATGGTGCTGGAGGAGCTGGAGGAGTTTTACCAGTAGGAGGTAGGCTGACCTGCCTCATCCTTGCCTGCTTAAGTTATGGCAATTATACAGTATGACTAAAATATATTGAGAAATATACATGTTTTCAAATGTTTCCCAGGAGTACGTTACCCATCTGGGGCTGGCGTAGGAGCAGGAAAACCAGGCAAAGGTAACTTAAACTATATGCACCTTTCTATTAAGAAAATTCGACCTACGCATGGCCGATCCTACATGGTAGATTTTATGTTTTTTTGTTTTTCTATCAGGATATGGCACTCTTGGGGCAGGAGGCCAGGGTGGGATTGGACCTGGTGGCTATGGGGTTGGTCCTGGGGGCTATGGTACTGGTCCAGGAGGTTATGGTGCAGGACTGGGAGGCTATGGAGCTGGGCCTGGAGGGTATGGGGCTGGACCTGGAGGGTATGGGGCTGGACCTGGAGGGTATGGCAGCAGACCTGGAGGATTTGGTGCAGGACCTGGGGGATATGCAACTGGACCTGGAGGCTATGGAGGCAAGACTGGGAGCAGACTTGCTGGCATTGGTGGAGGTCCTGGAAGTACCGGGACCCTAGGTGCTGGAGGTGTAGGAACTAGTCCTGGAGGAGTGGGTGGAGGCCTGAGAGGAGGTTTAGGAGGAGGTCTTGGAGGAGCAACAGCAGGAGGCCTTGGTGGAGTTGGTGGACCAGGTGGATATGGTGGTGGTGTAGGACCTGGTGGTAAGTTGACACTCAGGAGTATAGATCACTGTAATTCAAACTAAGTAACCAGCATGTCAAAAAGTAGATGACAAAAGAGAGTGACATTTAAATATGGTCTAATATGAATATTGTGTAACTGTAATTATCGTATGCATTTGCTATCCAGGCTCCAGATATGGCACGGGTACAGGAACAGGAAAACCACCTAAAAGTATGATATGAATTAACAGATGCAGAGTATACAAACACTGACTGAATCATTCTCATTCAACTAAAATCACACCATTCTTTGGTTCCAGGTTATGGGGGAGCAGCTGCTGGGGGCACGGGGGTCGGCCCTGGTGGCTATGGGACTGGACCAGGAGGAGTTGGTCCCGGAGGTTATGGACCAGGTGGGTATGGGCATGGGGGACCTGGCACTGGACTAGGAGAGGGTGGGATTGTGCAGTTATGGACTGGGAGGCAGTGGACAAGGTGGATATGGGCCAAGCATTGCTGGTACTGGGCTAGGTGGTGTTGAAACTATGCCAGGTAATGCTGGACCAGGTGGTGTTAGTTTAGGACGAGGGAGCTATAGACCTGGTGGGGCAGGGGTTAGTCCAGGTGGCTATGCTGCTGGTGGCCACCCAAATCAGGTGCAATGGTCACTTATTGTAACATTGTTTATTTTTATTATGTTATAAAATAGGAGAATAGTGTGGTAATGATTAGTTGTTGTTAGTAATTAGCCTATTAACTTCACTTAACAGGCTATGGCACATCTTCATTGGGTGGAACTGGCTATGTGCCAGGTAAGAAACACTAGATTATTTTCTTTTCACATTTCAGTTTTTTTATGCTAAAATGAATACAAAAAAAAAATCTTACCTTAAACCATATCTTTTTGGCTGTTTCTACTGTACATGTACATTGAGGTGCCTTTTTAATAGTGTTTTAGTAAGGTGATGGGCCAAGCTGCCAGAACAGCTTCAATGTGCATTGGCCTATTCTACAAGCCTGGATCTTTAGCCCTACTGGAAGGATGGAGCACCATTCCTCTAAGCAGCCAGGCATTTATTGTTCTTTTGGTGTACACCACACGTGGTCAAGGATTACTCATCTGACCACATCACTTTGTTCCACATCTCTGTAGATCAGAACCTATGGTTTTTGCATTGCTGAACACTCAAATATGCATTTGTCTTTATAATGAGGGCTTTATGCACTGAAACCCTACTATAATATCCCTCTCTATGTACACTATCTTTTAGAAGAGAGGTGCTCCATCCCTCCAGTAGATTTTCAGACTTGGCAGCTTGTGGTGGTTCAACACCTTTACAATGACACAATTTATTTGGATTTTATTTTAATTTGTCTGTATAGCTATGCTGTTTAGGTGGAAACCAGTATTTTAATACTACCTCAAAGAAGCAGTAGTGTTATCTGAAATGAAACAAAGAAGAAATACTATTGTACTCCGACAACTTGTGGCTATTTGCAAGGTGGGGGAGCAGGAGGTGCTGCGGGTGCTGGTCCTAGTGGATTTGTGCCTGGAGGTGCTGGACCAGGGGGTGTTGGGACTGGACCAGGTGGCACTGGACCAGGTGGTGTTGGGACTGGACCAGGTGGCTTTGGACCAGGTGGTGTTGGCACTGGACCAGGTGGCTTTGGACCAGGTGGTGTTGGGACCAGGCCAGGTGGCTTTGGACCAGGTGGTGTTGGGACTGGGCCAGGTGGCTTTGGACTAGGTGGTGTTGGGACCGGGCCGGGT
>OMLB01012957.1:5768-30565 GCA_900302555.1 Myripristis jacobus
TTAATGAAAGACTCTCTGACAACCTGGATTATGTCATCAGATTTCACCGCTTGTATATACCCCTTGAAACACACATCTTCTCATTGATTTGTTCATGGTTTGTGCCTCAGTCCATAGTATTATCTGTTGTTCAGTTTTGAGGAGAGGAGGGGAGCAGCAGAAAGTGTTGCCTGGAACAAATGCTCAACACTCTTTTTTTGTGGACTTTGGGATGTGGCGGTTTTGAAAGCCTTTAAACGTATAAAAACATGAATATTTTGCACTAAAATTCTGTCTTTGTGTTGTTCTTGTTGGGTTGAACAAAGTCATTTGATGTGTAAGGTGTACATTGATTAGTGATTGTCCTCTGTGAGGTTTGACTTAACAACATTTTAAAAAAAAACCCTGTCACTTAAAAAGTGGCACCCCAGATGGAACTTAAACCCATAAACCCTGGCTTAGGAAGAGAGTGCCTTACCCATTACAATGAAACTGAAAAAGAACCAATTCTTCTGAATATCACTTTTGCAAGTTTTTGCATCATGTTTTTTCCTCTGCTGGAGTAAAAGTTGACACTAAGAAGACAAAGGCGGTACAGGGCATCCCTGTCCCTCAGAACATGAAAGACATTAAAAGGTTTCTTGGATCAGCTGGATGGTACCACCACTTTGTGCCCCGATTCTCTCAGCTGAATGATCCATTCAAGGGAACTTAAATGGAAAGGAGCCAAGTTCATTTGGACTTCTGCATGTCAGGAAGCCTCTTACACCTCTCATTTATAGTTTATACCAATGGCAGTGACACTGGCTTGGGGCCATCGTGGCTAAACAGACTGGGCTGGGTGCAGAGAAGGTCCTCCCTTTCACAAGCCATATTTTTGATCAGGCAGTGCAGACATACTCAACGACAGAGCAAGAATGTCTTGCTGCCATCTGGGCCCTGGAGAAATGGAAGAATTACTTCGAAGGCAGTGGTGACGGACCATTCATCTCTTGTCTGGGTTTTTAAAAACCCCAAAAGTCCAAGCACTCCTCTGATACAGTGGGCTCTCCACCTCCACCTCTTGTGGATGGTCCCCGACACCAACTTGCCACTTGTGATGCAATGCTGTGCTCTAAGAGGAACACCTCTACAAATCTCCAAGTTACAGATGAAGACATTTGGAAAGCCCAGTAGGAGGATTTTGTCATCCAGATGAATGATAAAAATCATGGAAACAGGAGAAGTAATTGAAAATCCTACTGCCAAGTTCACTGTTTTTGAGGACGAAGTACAGTCGAGTGGTTCAATTACCTCACAAAACCCTTTACCAGGTGTAAATTCCTTCTTCACTCCGGCAACAGCTTCTCTACCATTATCATGATGATCCTTTATCCAGCCATCGTGGGAGATGCAAAACATACAAAAGGTCATCTGGGCAAACTTAATCAAACTGTGGTGCATGGACCTTGGAAGATGCTAGAAGTTGACCTGGCATGGAAGGGCATGAAAATAGGCAGGGCCGGCACTGGAAAGCGATGATTGCTTTATATGTGGAGCAAAAACACAAGAGCTGGGACAAATACTTACCTGAATTCGATTTCATATTGAACTCAGCTGTGCATGAGTACAAAGGCATTACACCTGTAGAGCTCAACGCAATTATCCTCTGAAAGGCCACTTGGATGCTGAGCTAAGCTCACAGCTATGTTGTTCCAACACATATGCTTACACTACAGCTAACCAAATAGCAGAGTTCAAAAAACTTGTAAGTGGCAACCTGGAAAAAGAAAAAGGAAGACAAAACAGAATCATGACAAAGGTAGAAGAGATTGTGTCTGGGTCCATACTCACACTTATTCCAAAGCTGATAAGTCCTTTTCGTCCAAACTCGCACCATGGTGGAAAGGTCCATGTTGGGTCACCAGCAAAATCTGTCCTCTAAACTTTGAGGTGGTCCTGGAAGACACTGGAGAAGACCCATGTGTTTTTAATGTGGCCCAACTCAAGCCATGCTATCCCACAGCTGAGGAGACAGACAGAGAAGAGCGATGCCGGATCCTCGAAATCTTTGAAGAGGAAAACAACAAGGAAGATTTCCTTGGATCCCCTGCTTCAGGTATAGGGGAAGAAAGTATCATTAAAAAAAGAAAAAATATATATATTGAAAAAGAAAAAAAAGCCTTCCTAAGTTCAGTCTTCTCTCGGGGGAAGGAGTGTGACAACCTGGATTTCATCACCAGATTTCACCGCTTGTATAGACCCCCAGAAACGCCCATCTACTCATTGATTTGTTCATGGTTCCTGCCTCATTTCAAGTTTATAGTAGGCCTATAATCTGTCATTCAGTTTTGAGAAGAGGAGAAGAGCAGCAGAATGGGAGAGCAGCAGAAAGCGTCGGCTGGAGCAAACTATTCAATTAAACTACAGTGAGGTTGTTAAGTCCCTTGCCACCATTTATTTGTCTGCCACTGTTGATTCATCCAACGTAACTCTAACCCTATCCACAATAACTTACGTTCTCCCAGATTGCTCCATATCCACTCTGCTCGGCTGTTTCTCGGACATCAGTCATTAACCCACAATACATTGGCAAAAAACCCAGACAGTATCGTCAGACTGATTGGACAGTACTGACTTATTGACTAACTCCATGAGTACTACAAAAACAATATTATTACTTGTAGGTTTTTTGTTTGTTGAAGTAAACATTGTTTATATTCAGACTGAACTGAACTTAATTTCCTTGTGTGAAAGTGTGAAAGAAAACCTGAGTGGAATTTTGAGTTGGGTTATTTTTTGTGGACTGTGGGGGTTTGTGAAAGTCTTTAAATGTATTTTGGTTTGTACAAAGATTTTGTGTTTATGTTGCTCTTATTTTGTGGTAAATGGTCATTTGATGTGCAGGACTTAAATATTGATGTGTGCACCCCATGTGAGATTTGACTTTAAAACAGAAGAAGAAGGAGAAGAAGAAGAAGAAGAAGAAACTAAAAAAGCTAACTGACTGATCTTACACACCAGAAGAGAGACCTGATCAGCATCCTTATTGAAGCATTAAACTGTCAGAATTTGAAGCTTAGATCTGAATCGAACTCCAACAATTGTAGCCTCAGATTTAGATTCCAGGGAGTTTATTTCCTGAAATTATTAAACAGCATTTCTCTTTTTGTTTTATGTCAGACAAGCAGGATTTCAGTTTTGCCCTTGTTTAACTTTAAGAAACTGTTGCTCATCCATTTTAATATTGCCAAAAGAGAGGTGATAAGTACTTGAGTTCTGCGTGTCATCTGCATAACTCAACCATCTCACAAATGAATGGAAGTTTTGGTATTGACTTATGGCTGGTTGATACATTACCATCTAGGTTGGGTTTCTATATTAAGGGTTTTACAACAATAGTTTTTAAGATTCTTTTTTGGCATTTCTGCTTTATTTGACAGTCACATTTGAGAGAGACAGGAAGAGCAATGGAGAGAGAGGGGATGACATGCAGCAAACCCAGGACGTTGCAATCGGGCCCTAACAAGAATGGTACCCGCTCTTATCCGGTGAGCTACCACAACACCCCCTACAACAGCGGATTTAAAGGTATCTGGGTAGATGCCTGTTTAAAGAGATGTACTTATAGAGGCTGTCCCCACCTGGTATTAACAACCATCCTGAGAAATCTGAATACACACCTGACATTAACATGTGTCAGGTATCATTTCAGAGAGAGAGAAAGACCCACTTTCCCACTTTGCTAGTCTTCCATGTGAAAAATAAAAATAAAATGGCATTTAACAGGCAGCAGGTATTTAACAAAAGGAGATAACCTTGGGCACCCCTGCCTCATTTTAGCGTGGCTGTCAATAACTGAAGATGCATTGTACATCTGTTACAGGCTCCACCCAATCACGTTCAGACTCAGATTATTTAATTATTCCAGCGGGTCTGAGAAGGTTCCTGCTTAGGTGGACAAATTGACCTGTAATATTTCTGTGGTATTCCTGTACTAACTGCAATGTAATATTTCTGTAGTATTCCTGTAGTAACTCTCGCGTCTAGGTTTAGAGAGAATGTGTTTAATTGCACCGGGGCACAAAATTGAAGAACTGCCACCTCCTCCGAATTTTATATGGAAGAAAAACCCTTCATATTGTCAGCACATATTTTAGAGACCTCCCAAATTTATTGCAACATGTTTTTAGGGGAGCTAATGTCTTATTAAGGGGAGTTTTTATTCATTAACCAGCTGCTTTATAGCCGACCTGTTCTTGAGTTTGCATTTGATCCATTAGCTGACAGTGTAGCTGCGCTGGGCAGAATCAGGTCAGATATTTTTTCCATTGGAAAATGATACCATTTTCAGAGGTTTAAAAGTAATTGGACTCTTGACTAAAAAGGAGTTTCTTGGCCAGGTGTGACCTTTTCCCTCATTATTCCATGACAAGTCAAGAAAACAAAAGGTCTGGAGTGTTTGCATTTGCATTTGGTATCTGTTTATCAGAACCCTCAACATGCAAGCCAAAGAGGTGTCCTTGCAGGTGAAGGAGGCCATCATTAGGCTCAAAAAGAAAAAAACAAAAACAATGACAACAACAATAACAACAACAACAAGAAAAAACATCTGTCAGACAGATAGCAACAACTTTAGTAATAGCCAAATCAACAGTTTGGTTTATCCTGAAAAAGAAGGAATGCGTTGATAAGCTCAGCAACACCAAAAGACCTGGAAGACCACAGAAGACATCTGAAGTGAACCATGTTGTCTGTGTTGCTGTCCATTGTGCTGCTGCAACCACGTATAATCAAAAGTCAGTTTATGATGAAGGGTAGGCCTATATATGGCAGTCGGTGTGCGCCGTGCACCTTCAAGACTCTGCAACGAGTGATTAAAACTGTCCAAAACATCATTGGTACCCATCTACCAAGCATCAGTGATATCGGGCAGGTGAGGTGCCTGTGCAGAGCAAAGGATACTAAAAGACAACACCCACCCCAGCCACAGCCTGTTCACCCTGCTGCCGTCAGGCAAAAGATACAGAAGTATCTGCTGCCGTACCACCAGACTACAGAGCAGCTTCTTCCCTCAGGCTGTGAGACTACTAAATGCACCATCTGCACTCCTCCATGTTTAATAATTTTATTTTTCATACAATCAATTAATCAATCAAGAGGGAACCACATTTTAATTTCATTATACAACCTGTTGTATAATGACCAATAAACTTCCTTGCATCCTTGTATCCTTGTATCCTTGTATTAATGGCCAGGGGGCTAATAATTTTGGATGTCTCATTTTTGCCCTTTCTTGTTACAACTCAGTGTATCAATAAAATATCAAAGTTAGTGGACATTTTATCTTTGTTATTTTGGAAACAAATACACTATAAACACTATTTGTCAATGTTCATTTCCAAGGGGTCCTAATAATTTTGGCCTCAACTGTATGTTTGTTAGTTATCTGCTTTGACCTTGAGGATCCGCATGCCTCGACAACAGAACCAGTACCGACAACCATGTGGCAGCTCCTGATGCCCGGGACTGGCTGGCAGGAGCTGTCAGAGTTGGTCCCATCTTACCGAGTAACTTTCTCTCCCTTGTCTTTACATGGTGCAACAGATTGGAGCCTTTTGTCCAATCTGATTGGCTACACATATTGTCGGTGGTTACTATTTTAATTGGCCTCAGTCTAGCTTAAGAGTTATTAAAGGTCTGAGTTTGGGTAAGTTCAGGGTCAGGTTCTGGCTAAAATTCGACGATATAAGACAAAAAATGATAATCATATAATTTTGTGACTTTGAAAATCATGACCCATCTCTTAGTATTCACATGGTGTTGGATTTATGAAGTACACCGCTTTCCCACAGCTCAGCCGTCGGAGTAGGTTGTGTTAATAATCATCCGCAGCATAGCATGCAAGCCTCTTCAGCTATTTCAGGAGACAATCATGTAAACACCACAGGAAACCAAATGCCTTAGTTCTTATCCAGAATTCCCCATGTCTCGTAAATATGTCCCTCTGGTTCATTTTCAACTTCTGTGTATGAAATTTACATCTCTGTGCACCGTTTTTTGGCATTTTGGGCAGAAGTTATGTCACATGTCAGCCACTTTGTGCTGAATCCCAGTTTACCCGACTTCATAATCTGACTCGGCAGGTTGTTTGCGTGGACTTCCTGCTGGGAAACTGGAACATACTATAAACACAGCATCATGTGAATGTGCATTTTGTTTAGGGAAAGAAATACAATATTAAGGCTAGTTTACTTTTTATTTTCAAAGCACATTTAATGCGAGTTTACACATGGTCAGTAAATGTTTCTATCATCAGCACAGAGATGATGAATGTTTTAGCCTAAATTATCAGTACAGATGGTAAATAAGTACACAAATTAGAGAATGGTGATGTCAGTCTTTCAACGGTGAATAGTAATGATGCTCTCTGTTGACAAATGTGTTGTTTTAGCTGACTGGTGTGCCTATAGTGTGTATGAACATATTTCCATTGCGTAACAAGTGCCTGATTAAACAAAATAACACGGTATATTAACTAGAGAGAGGCACCTGAGCTGCCAAATGACAAACCACATTCACTATGATATATTAAACATACTCACTTATGCTAATAAGGTGTCTAATTAAGCCAATTAATGCATTCATTAGCAAATATTTCTATGTCAACCCACTGCCTAACCACTCCTGATGAGCAGGTTGGCGCTTTGCATGGCAGCCTCTGCCATCAGTGTATGAGTGTGTGTGTGTGTGAACTGGTGAATGTAAGGCAAATATTGTAAAGCAAGTAGAAACAGTTTTTCCATTTTCTTGTCTTCACATAATATATGGGTGGTATCAATATGATCTCCAAATCTTAAAGTATAAGGAATTATAATAGGTCTAATTTTTCCTCATTAACATGCAAATGTATGCAATACAGTGCCCCAAATTCTAATTAGATTGCCTACTTTACAGAGGACCCTGTGGTGTCAGTGTTAGCTTCCTGTCATGTAGTATCATGTACTACAGAGAAGGGACATGAAAAGAAGACGGATAAAAAAGAGCTGCTTGATTGGACTTAAAAGTTATGCAAAATAAAGCGAGACTGTTTTCTGTTCCTCAGTATGATGTGGAAATTAACTCCCAGGCATGTTCAGGCATCCTGTTCATTGACAAGTGACAATGCAAAACATCGGAACAGCCGCTGCACACCGAGTGGCTCGTCCGTCTCCCACACTGTGCCTTTAAGAGAGGTTTGCTGTCCAGCGTTTATCTGCAGTATCTGATTCGTGACCGGGCCCATCAGAGTTAAGGGGAAGGTCTGCTTTTCATGCCAAGTTCCTTCAGAATTAACGACAAGAAGAGATATTATCAAAAGAAAACCTTGACCCAAATTCCTCTGGCCCGTTGCTATCAGGGAGAGAGAATCAGCCCAGTAAAGTGGACTCAGTCTTTGATTTGATGGCTGGAGCTGATTACATCGCCAAGCGGCTCTCTTTACTGGCTGTAAAATGCATTTTGATGCAGTGCTGAGGCTTCGGCACAGAGGAGAATGCCAATTTACAGACAAAAATGCAAGCGTTATCTGTTAATGTATATACACACACAGGCATGGCGTTTTGCGCAGGAAAACCACAAACACACAGCTTGTCTTGACAGTGACACAGTGTGACAGACAACCTACACGTCTGTTGAAAACCAGGCCAACTGAGTTAATGCAAGGCCGACTTAAGCGACTCTACCATAGTTACGGTCCATGGTCTTATTCTCTCACACACACACACACACACACACATAAGCGTGCACGACATACTGATATCACAGAAACAGACACGCTGGGACACACTCAATGGTTCGGTGACAGTGATGTGTATAAGGTGTGACAGAGAACCTATGTGGCTGTTGGGAGGCAGGCCAGCTGAGTTACTGACTGCAATGACTCCAGAGGACTCCTCTCATGGTCTTACTCACACACTCAAACACACACACACACACACATCTTAGTTGGCGTCCTAATCCTGAGCGACGTAAGGCCACGGTGTGCACAGGCTCGCTGGCCGAACTCATCAAATCCTTCACACACCAGCCTCCAGCGCGTGACCGTCTGCAGCTGATCTAAAATATTGGTGACTGCTTGTGGAGAAGCCTCTCCCTTTCTCTTCCGGATCATTGCCATTGTTTACATCTCCGAGCAAAACAAATTTTGTGCAAAATGAAACCCTCGGAGACTCAGCTCGTTGAGCTTGGTAGACGATATCTGCACATTTATAACCGACATTTATAAACAACGTATAGATCACCCAAAACACAAATAAAGATATTTTCCCTCGAGGCAGTCTGTCCATTCAGATAGTTTCTGTGTGATTTGGTAAGGTTTCCATTGTTTTCCATCTCTTTTCACACCAATACTGTGGGGCTGGATGGCACATTTGTTTGCAGAGATCAAAACCTCAAAAATGTACATATCAAAAACTCAACAGCAACAGCGCCTTTCAAAAACAATGACACAGATACCCAGCATAATCCACAGCCCTTGGGGGCAAAGAGTTTCACTGGGAACTATTTCCTGTCTAAGAACCCCAGAAAACTGGATCTATCTGCCCTGAATTGAGTGATTTGTACCTTTTGGTGGAAGATGAATACAGTTTGCCGGTGCAGGAAATAGTTGAACAAAATCTTCCCTCTCGAGGGCTGTGGATTATGTCAAGATTTCTTGTCTTTGTTTTTGGAAAAATCTGTTGTTGTGGAATGTCTCACATATTAATATTTGATGGTCTGAGTGCCACTAAGCAAACAATACCCCTGCAGCCCTGTGGTATTTAAATACCGGTGGAAAAGGGTAGCTCATGGAAGACTAGAAACCTCGCCAAAACACACACAAACTGTCTGATTAGAT
Source organism: Myripristis jacobus (assembly GCA_900302555.1). Lineage (NCBI taxonomy): Eukaryota > Metazoa > Chordata > Actinopteri > Holocentriformes > Holocentridae > Myripristis > Myripristis jacobus. The sequence continues at coordinate 14,605 of OMLB01012957.1, forward strand.
AGATTGCATTAAGGTTACGTATTAGGGTCCTTTTTGAGGGTAAGTTGTTTGTTTAAGCCTTTTTCCATTCTGTCACCACAGTTCTGACTTCACTGCTGTCCTCTTTAATCCAGAATGGAGTGTAAATAAAAATGCAAAACAAAGCCATATTCAGTATACACAAATTTGTGTGCAGCAACATGTTCAGCTGCATTTCTACAGTGTTTTATGCTCAGCTTGACTGTCAGTGCATGGCTGGACACGAGCAGGTGGGGCTCAGAGTCACACTAAAGGTGACTTTGAGCGGACAGATGACTGATGGGCACATTGTTGGTTTGCGTCGGGACTCACCCTGTGACCTTTTGGTTACATGGTGGTCTTGCTGCCCACACAGCCGCTCTGCTGCCCCCTCACTCCTGACTGGTGGGTTTACCATAAATATGACCTGCCACTTGGAAAAACAAATAGCAGGAAACACTGCAGCTAATGCACCGGTACCGGCAGTCTAAGAGAACAAAAACCCAAATAATCTAATTTATTCACAGGAACATAATAAAATTTGTAATAGTTATATCTGATGCAAAAAAGTGATGGTAAAAAAAAAAAAAAAAAACCCAAAAAACCCATATGTAATCTTGTATTGAAATATCTTTTATGTCATCACTGGATGTAAAAAAAACACCATGAATCTTTAGCAATGTCTAGCAATGTCAACAATGAACAATTTGCAAACTGTTGCAGGACGAGGAAAAGCCGTTATTGCAGTTCCAACAAGTGTAGTGTTTTCACTTTGCTGGACAGATGAGTCACAACAATATGGTTACCCAAAAGGGGAGCTAAAGCCCACCCAGCTCTGCCTCTATTACACTTAGTGACTTTTGAAATCCTCAAATCTTGGTGAATGATGCAGAAAGCACTGAAGATAGGATAATACTAAATAAGGAACTATAACTAGGTTTACCGTGCCTTTAAAGAGTAAAAATACTAAATCACCAAAGGCAGAAAACCTCTGCTGCACTGCCCTCTGAGTAGGTGTGGCCAGAAGAGGGCCACACCCACTCAGTGAGCAGGTAAAGCACCTGCTGTCAGTACGGCCACAAGTGCAACATGCCTACAAGCTTCAGCCTCTAGAGGGCAGAGCAGCAGAGGTTTTCTGCCTTCTGTGATTTGGTGCCGAGTTCCTCTTTAAATGTGCAGTGCAGAACGCTCCAGTTCTGTGTGATTTGTCTCCCTCTTGTGGCAATAAATTTGATGCTGCTTGAAAGACTCTTCTGGGCTGCTTTGTATCTTACATGCAATGAACTCAGGAGGGGGGAAAAATGTAATTAATTAATTAAAAAAAAGGCTAAAGGTCTTCAGCGATGCCTTTTATTTTTACTGGTTTCATCAGTGGGTGATAATCATCGTGTAAACTTGTTTAGCAATAAGTTAAAAAGCTTTTATTTATTTATTTATTTATATGTAAACATTCTGTACTTGTGCTTTTAAAATCAATAAACAAAAGCAACTTGGATGTGGACAGTTCATTTGTGAACAGTTTTGAGCAACAAGATGTCGTCCTGTTGCTTCATTCTTCAATATGGCGTGAACACACACTGTCTCCAACACACACACACACACACACAGCTCTATTATATTTCCCCTCCTTGGCAATCTCTTGCTAGCCTCCCGCGCTCCTGACAAGCTCATTCCTTCACTGTGATTCATTGCTGTAATCTTAATTCTTCAGGATGCGTTGTGCATTTTCAAAAACACACGAGACACAAAGAAGGTGCGCACACATCTCCATCCAAACGTCAGTGTTTCCAAAACACAATGACAGAACATATCACAGCGTACACAGACATGGGCACAAACACATTAAGTAAGAGGGAGCATGTATTTTTCATTCCACAGCCCTATAAACAACCCACCAACCTGGCTGTTTTGCTTTTTTTTTCAAACATGAATTTAAATGAGCAGGAGTGCGATTCAATATCCGCTTTGTCAAAACATTGGTTAATTATTCATGACACAACACTGTGTTATCAACTTTTTGTCTAGTTCTTGTGCCCTTGCTGGAGCCCCGAGGGTAGTTTTAGCAGACTCTTGCCGTGCAGCTGAATAAATGCTCGGCGCTGGCGAGGGATAGTCATAACTAAGTCATGAAAGACTCATCAGGTTGCAGAACAAGCGGACTGCAAGCGGCTCAGCATGACATAAATGAACTATGAAGCAGCGATGCCTTTAATCTTTGCTTCCGCCTGCAGCTCTGTCAGCCTGTTGCCTGAGAGAAATAAAGTGCAACAGAGAGAGGGGAAAGAGAGAAATGCAGGGAGACAACAAGTGTCAGGGCGGATGAGAGAGAGACAGGAAGACAGACAGGGAGAGATGAAGACAGGAAAGAAACACCGGGAGAGAGAGACACAGTGAGAGAGACTTGTAATGTGGCCACTTTAAAGTACATGAAGTCAGTTTCTCCACAGGTGGCTCCAGCGTCTGGAAGGACTGCTTTCCATTTGGCTCTGTCATTTTGGGAGGAAAGAGGTTTTTCCCCTCCGCTGTCTGTGTCACCGCACTGTGCAGCCACTTCTCCCCCTCCACAACAATGACGCTGTGTGTTTGCCGACACACACCGCACCCCTGCGCCCATGGGAGAATTTTCTTCTCTCGCCCCGGCTTTGTCTTAGTGACCTTACACAAACTTTTTACAGACTTCAGAGCAGCCTTAGGGTAAATCTGATATGCTCTTATTAAGGAAAAAAAACTGATATGGTCTTATTAAAAAAAGCACTCACAGCATTTTTTTTTTTAAAAATGTACATCCTGTTAATTCTGTGCACGTACAGATGCTGCAGTGAGATAACACAGCCGGGCATTTTCCACACGCAATTCCCCCGGTGATGGCTAGGGCTGAGAGGCGTAGATGAGCTTTGCTGGGGAATCAAACTTGTGACCTTTTGGATCAGAGGACAGTCTCTAAACACTGCTGATCCTTTATTTACTCAGCAGGTGCCAAACACACACACACCATGCAAACAAACCCAGTCTTTCTCTCTCATACCAACACACATCCTCTTATGTTTCCCCGACCTCAATCTCCCGGTAGCATCTCTCTCCCCGCTGACAAGTTCATTCCTTCGCCGTGATTCATCGCCCAGATCTTAACTCTTCAGGATGCTCGGTGCATTCCTGAGCACACCAGGCACAGAAAGTAGTGCGCCGGCCTTGATGTCAGCTGTCAGCAGAAGGGCTGACCTTATAGATCAGGTAACTTCTACTCTACTCTTGTACTTCTACTCTACTTCTTAAAGAAACAATGGAACTATATTGTGTACAGATATGGACTTAACCAAATATGTCACTCTGAATATTTTCAAGCTTCAAAATGACCTCAAGAGCGCTTGGCTTCCCACGCCAGCTGCCCTGGGAAACTGCAGTCATCGCACACATTCCTCAGTATTCATTATTGACAGCTGAAAAAGTAATTTACTAGAAAATAACTTCCTTGGGGGAAAAAAGGGTTGTCGAGATGTATGTTGATCGCTAGTATAACTTTTCTCACTATAACTTTAATACATCTGTACGGACACAAAGACAGCCACTGTTGGTGGTTATCTGGTTTTATACAACAGGTCAATCTGATTGGGCAAGAGGTGTTCTGATAGGTGTGCTGTTATACAGTATTACAGCATTGTGGTGATACTATTATGTATCACTCTGCTTGATTTGTGTTCAGTAATAACTGTTAATTGCATGAACTCCTGGGTCCTCTGTTGTAATGGTATCAAACTTCACCCTGTGTTGAGGAGTTAAACTGAATGGTGATCAGAGGATCAGAGGATGAAACTAGTGGCCGCTTTCTTCCATTTGCCCCCATTCCACCAGCGCCCACCACTGCTGACCACCAGCGCTGCCTCCCAGGCTGTGGTTTTGGTTTTGGTTCTGGCTCAGGAAGCTGCTTTACTGGCAGATTTCAGGGCGGGAAAATAGCGCGAGTAGATACTATTATGGAAACACAGACGCAAGCTAGCTCACGGTCAGGAAACCGGTTTCCGATGGAACTGCTTGTGTTGATGGAGCCGAAAAATTGAAAAAATAAATCATAATCTGTTGTGTCTTATTACTGTTATTTGATGAAAGACATTGTTTCTCACACTGTTGCATTAAAGCAATATCAGACTCGAGGTTGTGCTGTTATACTGAATATCAGCACACCCAAATCACAGCCTTGCTGATATTCAGCTGTGACGTTGCTTGATTACATCTCAGTATATGTGCTAAAAAGTAAGTGTCAGTGAAAAAGATAATGTTTTACTGAAGTGAACTGCTGATTTAAGATATTTAATTTTTTCCTGTTGATGAATTAACAGAAATAGCATATATCGATCACTCAGGTGCTAGATAGTAGTTGCAATATATGCACAACATTCACCAAGAATATAGATAAGATTTGTCTGACTTTTAATGGCACTTTACGGGAAACTCAAGGAAATTAAGTGTCTCATAAGTTTGTTTATGAGATAGTAAACTCGTCCCCAGGCAGTTGTTTGCTACTTGATGAATGCTATACATAAAGAACAGCTGCAGGGCACTGAAAGCATAATGGCCTCTGCCCTCTCCCAAACTGAAAATATCTGACCATGCCACAATCGCTCTGGAATCGTCTCCAGTGAAAAGTGGGTAATGCCAGAGATGACGCATGAACCGGCATCGCTAATAAAACACAAACATTTGAGCTCTACAGTGGTGTGCCTGCATAAATTTCCCATGTCAAAATGCCTGGATGAGGGCCTGAGCTGTGTTTTGTGTGTGTGTGTGTGTGTGTATGGGTGTGTGTGTGTAGTTGTGTGTGTTGTGTGCCTGCCTGTATTTTCAGCCGATTCCAGTGCCATGCAGGTGTCTCTATTGGCACAAGCCGGTGCTGTCTGTGTACAGAATGTGCCAAATTAACCATGGACACACACGCTCCCATGAAAGGTCCAGATTTAGTTCATTTTGCTTTCACTCAATGTCTGGCAATATGATGCTTCCAACAACACAGATGTGGCGCTATTAAAGTTATTCTAGCCACACCTTCGGAAAGATGTGTGCAGTGTGCAAAATTACCTTTTTTTTGGGCAAGAATTCACCTGCCAAGACTCATTTTAGTGTCCAAATGAATTAGCATACATTTTCATTTCATGACTTGGCAGTTTCTTTTTCTATTGTCAGTGCTTGCCCACTTGTACAAAAGATGTTTTTTGTCTCAATCTTCATTTTACAGGCCTACTGCACATGTTGCCACATGGGAGCAACATTATGTTTCTGCTAACATTAGGCTGGTTTGATATGTCGGCAGCAGAGAAATAGAAGGAAATGTTTGCAGAACTGTAGATGGTAGACGTTGCTGCTTTGTGTTGAGCTGCATAACAGGTAGGCAATCAGCAGCCGGTTTGATACAGAGCCATTGTTTTGCTTTGCTCACAGTAACAGAGAGCGTTCACTGGCCAGCAGGGACAAGAAAGTGTGAGAACAGGCAGAAACCAAAGACCGCATTTAACTGTTGAATTCAAATGTTATCGTCTCAAAACAGGTATTTTTTTTCTGGCTCTTGGCACTTGGTAATTTTGGTGCTGCAAACAAATGGCATTGTGCATGTGGGAGAAAACGCTTGCTGTTTAGACTGCACAACACAAACGCTTACAATTACACACACTTCAATATGTTCCCATGCGTACAGCGTGCATCTACCCTGACGCGATCTCTTACCACTCGCAGTAGCCTCCTCTGCTCCTTAAAGGTGGCACAGCAGCCCAGCACGCCTGTTACCATGACGATGGCTCCAGCCAGGACCAGTATGTAGGCGGAGGCAGCGTAGGTCTTGGAGGAGAGAAGGCTGATGTAGTCGCTCTTCTCAACCAAGGTCCAAACACCCACTGCCATGACGACGCCCCCTGCCAACTGGAAGAAGAAACGATTAGAGCCACACTGATGACAGAGACTTGCCTGCAAATGGAAAGTTGGAAACAAGACTGGTATCTATTTAGGACTCACAGTAGACAAAACCACAGGTTAAAGGGGGTTTCGTTTTTATTTAAACATCCCATGTCTGTTTCAAAGGCTTTGTTCAGACTGCAGGCGTATCTTTTTCTCAAATTCAGTGTTTTGGACTGGCTGTGCACGCTGCAATAGTTGCAAGTGGCCGAGGACCAATTTGTGTCATCAGGCATCGTTAAGTTGTTGGTGGCATTTTTTTCAGCTGTGGAAGTAAACCAGAATGCTGCATAAAAGGAATGCATGTCTTCGCTATCCATTTATCAAGTTGTAGAAGTTCTCTGTTGCAGCAGACAACATCAGCAATGAAGGAGACTGATACATAGCAATATTTCAGGCTGCAGTTAACGCCCAGCTCTGTGTTTTTTCACCTATGGCGCTCCAGATGTGACACCACTGCCATGTGTCATGTTGCAAGTGACATTAAGGACAGTCTGAAAAATGTTTTCAGTGGCCAGAGCAGTCAGACAGAGACATATCTGAAAAAATCCAATTTGAATTGCATTTCAAAGGCTAAATCTAGGCTTAATCTGATTTGCAAAAATCAGATTCCATGTGGGGTTTTTTGCAGTTCTGTCTTCATAAAAATTTATTTGACTCCAGTCTGCATATGCCAAAAATGAGATTTGGGCTGATAGTCTGAACGAGGCTAAAGTGACAATGGAGTAGCCTGAAATGAATATAAGTTAATATAAAGTATGACAGAAAAGAGGCATCCCTTCCACAGGAGTTTACAGTTCTGATGTCGAATCTTGGACAGGATCTTAATGTTACCAAACAGATCCGAGTTTCCCCGATTATGAATCCTAAATATCGATATTTATGACTAGAATCCTGTAGTGTGAAAGGAAAAGTGACTGAAATCTGAGCTGTTGAGCCCCTGTCACCACTGAGACTTCAGATATAACCCAGAAAGCGTCACCAACCGGACAGGAGTTATGTTTCCCAAACCAGGTGGACAGTAGAAAAGGAGGACAGGCTGGTGGAATTACAGTGACAGTACGAGTGTTTGTTTAATGTCTCGTGCAAGACGCACCACAACAGGACCGACGAGGAGGAGTTGAGCAGAAATTTAGCTTTGGATAATAACAGGTTAGTTAAAATGCTAATGCTGACGCAAAGTAGCTGCAAACATTTAACATGCAACCATAACTTAGGTCTACGTTATGTGTGGCAGAAAGAAATAATGTTTTTGTAAAGCCTGTATCTTGACTGAATCGTCTGGTGTGTATGTGCTCCTACAATTAAAATCTTACAAATCCATTAAATCTGTCATTCTGTGTGTGATGTCCAGCGTTTTTAAAAGCACCAGGTTTATGCAGACGAGTGTGGCTGAGTGTGTGGACAGGGATGGCTCCTGACAGAAGGTAGTTAATGCACAGTCAGGTTTACGCACAAATACAGGCACAAATTACTGTTACTAATTTGGAAAAAGAAGAGCTCTCACTCCTCTAAGTATGTTTGTGTGTGTGTGTGTGTGGGGACACAGAACGTAAGCGACTCCAGTTAACAGCTTCAGGCCTGAGTGGCTCTGGCCAGTGATGCTCGCTCATCGCTGCTTGAGAAAGATGAAGCTTGATGGTGTTTTCACAGCTGTCAGTGAGAGGATGGGCCGTCTTAGAAAGTTTTCAGAGATGCGTGACTTCAATCCTACAGAGCGAGCATATGATATGAAATCTGATGCGTCATACTAGCTGAATGCAAACAGGATTATGCCAATATAAAACAACAAGTCTCTGTCCTGATTTTCTGAGGAAATAAAACGTCCATTTTCTTGTTTGATTGGGAAAGTAGATCCGGCAGGTAACATCTGCAGGAAACTTCTGCTTGATAGTAACCTTACACTAGGAAGAAACGAGCTAGTACTTTCACAAATAATTGTCACTGCATGAAAAAAGGGGTTCTGGAACTTGTTGTTTTTTATATTGTCATAATCCTCTTTGTTAGTGTTGGTTCCTTTACTAAAAGTATTATTTTAAACGCTGTTTTGCTATGGAAGTGAATGGAGAGATAGAAATCCAGTGCTGTGAATCAGCAGCCCAGGGGAGCACAGAGCAGCTAACGAGGAGATTTCAACACCATGTGGACTCAGATAACACCCAGGGAACTAGACAAAACTACACTACACCCAAGTTCAGTTTTGGTTTAAGCTCATATGATACACTTATCATCGAATGCATCATCATAAAAATTCACAGCTGGGATTAGGCCTGCTCATAATCACGATTATTTCAGTCAATATTGAGATCACAATTATTTAACTTTATTACTCGCTGACTTTGGACATACCATGTATTTATTGAATTTTTCTAAAAGAAAATATAAACATGCCAAAGACTGGCTGAGAGAGAGTTTGGGCTTTTGGGGAGGGGTGAAAGCACACGGCTGTAAAAGAAATGAATATGCTGGATTTATGACACAGGTCAAACCGAGAGCATTGTTTTGAAATGCAGTTCGCCACAATAATCATTGTACCTCAGTTATCTTGTTTCCATAATCGTCAGAAACCAAAATTGTAATTGAATATAAAGTTCGACTGATTGCCCAGCCCTCGCCGGGGTTCAACATGTGACTGCTGGCTGTATCTGATCCACACTATGACAAGAGCGTATTCCATCTTCTTCACCATCATGTGCTGGTTAAACAGAATATGAGGAATGATTAAATCAATACAATATCTCCGTGACGAGTCAGCAGATGGTGCAGCAATGCAACAAAAACTTGTCACTGCGCCAAACGAATCAATCCAACAGCCCACCTAATTTAGATTTAATTTACAGGGGAGGAGGAAGGCTACAGATGCTACAGACGGAGCCACGCCCAGAGACAGGCTGGCATTAGAACACACAGAACCACGGTGATAACAAAGAAAGTACTGCATACTGACACACACAAACACACTCATAGTACTCCAGTCTCATTCATGGATGTACACTCTTATACGCATTTACACAGGCACACTGTATACACATACAACAGAGATGTTTAATCCTGTGAACATTTTGTTTGTCTCCCTATTTAACCGATTATTTCTTTTTTTTTTTTTTTTTTTTTAAGTAATGGACCACACAAGTTTAACTCTTGTGTCCATGAGTGTGCTTCAAAAACACACACAACACACACACACAGTGTCCACAAACAAACAGTTTAAGGCTTGGAAACTGCAGGACTATCCACCAAATCATCATTTAAAAAGCAGAGTTGGACATAATGCTCTCTGTGTTCCTCTACCTGTTGTTCAGTATAACCACACTGAATGACTGGTGTATGGAAATCCTGCGTAAAAACATTAGAAAGCTGCACTGTGTAAAGTTACTCTTTGGCGGCCCCATGTGGCAGCAGATGGTAATGGTTTGGACTTTTTGAAAGTTTGAAGGACTACATTACCCAGAAATGATGACATGCGACATGGTTGACCTGCTCACGCCTCAAACCTGAATGTCTTCTCGTCAGAGGCCGGTGGGTGTGCAGATGGCGGAAAACAGACTTTTGCAGCAGGTGCATCAATTACAAGGCCAGGTCTCTCTGTTCTGCTGTTTGAAGACAGTTTTGTGTTCTGTTTTTTTGTTGTTAGTTTTTTTTTGTATTCGTGCTCAGCAAAGATTTCCTGCAATGACCATACCTGAAAAATGGGGCGTTCATCTTTTCTGTGGCCCATTAAACATGATTTAGCCTGCAGAGGAGTTTATATTTGTATTAAATCTTGCATAGTGCAGCTGATATGCATGCATTTTTCTGTGTTTGTTTATGTATTTGGAGTGTCAGTGCAAATATGCTCCATCCATAGCTGCATTATGCCAACCCCTTTCCTAAACACTGCTGCTCCACTAATGGCTTTGTTTACACGGCAATGTGCTGCACTGAGGACATTTTATTCACTGAAATGTACTGCCTCAGCTTTGGGGCTGGTTATATTTGTCAAATTCACAAAACACCGCAGCACCACAGATGTGTATTTTGAGATATGATGGCAGCTGGAAGTTCCTCAAGGCCTATTTTCCATCTTTTAAGTCAAACTCTTCCAAGGAGAAGAATAAATCCCAAATTTTTTAAATTCCTGATAGTATCTTAAAATACAGCAAGTAATTCATCCATTTAAAAGACAGAAATGTTTTATAGGCCTGGAGAAGGTAGGAGTAAGTTTTAGCAGTTTGTCCACCCCGGGGTTGTAAATGTGTAAAATGAACAGCAGGTTTTTGGCCTAACAGAAGAGACTGGGACTGTCTGTCCTGCTGGCATGCAAAAGTAGGACAAATAATGATCAAGACAAGGAAGATTAGCAGATCTTGCTGTGAAATTTAATGATTTGGTATATTATAAAATGATGCAAATTATGTTCAGATCTAAAACAGAGTCACTGACAGACTGTGTACAAAGGGTTTTTTCAAGACAGGAGTGCAAATATGATCTGAGAGATGGGATTAAATGGTGATGTATTTCTGTTGTTGGGGTTAAACTATGGAACAATGCTGATATAAATTTAAGAATATGTAACTCATTTTTGGTTTTCAAAAATGGTTTATATGGCTGCCTTTGAGGATTAAAAGTGTGAATTATTTATTACTTTTTTAAATTATTTCTGTAAGGTAGCTTAAAGAGATCAGAATGTAGGACAGGCATATATAAGCATTATGCTTCTGCCTGTTCCTTTTTAGTCATTACATAACTCTCACTCTTAATTATTTTATTCATGGTATACTGTCCAGACTGTTTATACTTACTGACTAATAACTTGTATATTGTATATAATGTTTATATTTGAATGTAATGTCTAATGTGTGTGATCTCTGAATAAAAATACCACTATTACTACTAGATGCACTTGTGCTCACACAGTGTCAAATAACATGAGAAAACACTGGCTGCAAATCAAAAGGTAAGACATACACATTCATAAAACAGACTTATACACAATCCATGTTTGGTACGACAAACCCATTAAAAATGTAATGGTGTTTGTCTGATTTATTGTAGCCTATTTATTAATTTTCTTCTCACTCTGATAGAGGAGAGTGCTGCAGTCTCAAAAGCCTGAGCTTCTGTTCATTTTCTGCTGTCATTCCAGGCGGTGTGAACTCATAAATATTTTACGTATTTTTCAGGAAATTAGCAGTAACTTCACAGCGCAGCACTGATCATAAAAGTCTTCACGGAAATGCCGTTTCCAAACCGACTGATCTAGTGGTCCTGAGGGCCCGTATGCTTTACAATTTAGCCATGAGGTTCACGTTTTCTAGTTTCACGACAAATGGCCTCTTCCACAAATGTAACCCCGGGGAAATAACTGCAAGGCCAAGGTTGATAGATTTGATTTGGTCCCAGCACGTTCATATGGTTGTAACTCTGGCATCTGGCATCGAGGTGGCTCAGTGTTGTTTGTCAGCCAATTTGAGACAAATCAGATCGTTTGGCAGACAGATGATTATCACATATGGACGCAGCAGACAGACAGAGTGTGACTTCACACACTGAAGTGAGAATGAGGCAGACGTCCCCCTCCCTCTCCTGACACGCTGGTGCTTAACTCTTATTCTGGAAGGCACGTCCAAATTATAAAAGGCAGTTATTTGTGGCGCTTTCCCCCTGGAATGCCAAGTTTTTGTCACTGGAAAATTTTGCGAAATGGGGCTTTCAATGCAACTTCTGTTAAAAGCACTTGCATTTTAATTCTATGAACTTTAATGGCACTAGGCAATATGCTGATGCCCGAATTAAAAAAAAAAAAAAAGCTTTTACTGCAGGCTTCATAAAAAGTCACATTTGTCATAGTCAGTTTTTTTGATTAGTGTCCAGTGTGAGAGGAGGCATTGTATTTTATGGACTTAGTCAATCTGACCATGAAATACAGGCTCGTCTTTACCTAGTGATTTGTTTTCTGAATTACTTTGAGCTGATCAAGAAATGCTCCATCACAGTTTAAGCTGTTGGTGCTTTTGATAAATGATCTAGGCGTGTGTGTTAGCCCGCTTAGCTTGTTTCATTTTAATACAATAGGTTGAACTTATCTGCTATAATTGGATTTAAGTGGAGGAGCTGGCGTGCACGAGAATCACCGACAACACTGTCAGTTCATGCACTCAGTCCAATGCGACAGACAAATAGATATGCTAATGAAGGTGTATTTCAAACAATTATCTTCAGTGATCTGCATCGAGCTCCCGGCCGTTTGGATGGCTTTAAGTTAGCTATTAAACAACTTGAAGTGAGTAACTGATCTAACCAAGAATGAAATTAAATGTCATCCAAGTTGAAGTGTAACAGATCCACATACAGTCTTTGACAGGTTGGGAATTGTGTGTAAAAACAAGATTTAAAAAATGAAACTAACTGCCTGAGAAGTTAATCAGTTCTCACCAGTCAAACCGGCTTTTCATATCCACAAATCATTTTAGATGAGGGCTTATTATTTTTAAAGAGAGAAGTAGCCTGTAGTACTTTCCTAAAAAACTCCACTAAGTTCATTACACACTCATCTTTTTGAGAGCAGAGCCATGAGCAATTCACATTGTAAACTAGGGCTGGGCGATCTATTGATGTCTTTTGGATATTGTGATATGAAACTAGATATCGACTGGGATTTCAGATATTCTAATATCATCATATGGCATACGTGATGTCTTTTCCTGGTTTTAAAAACTGTAGGCTATTACAATAAAGAAAGGCAGTTTTCTGATCCCACAGACTGTTTTAGCTGTTTTATTATTTGTCTCAACTTGCTGTCATCATATCCACATTAATGATGATTATTTAGCAAAAATCTCTTGTGTTGCGTTTTTGGTATTAAATCCCCACTTTGCTGCCTTAAATATGAATCACAGCATAAATGAAAACTTACCCAGAACAAAAAGTTGAAGGTAAAAAGGAGATATTTCAGGCAGATGGTTCCACATGTCTCCTTCTTCTCCTCATATGCCCCCATGCTGTCAAAGAGAGAGAGATTTCAGGACCGCTTTGACGATCAAAACAGGAGTCACTTTCAGTTCTGATGAAGTGGAATATCCCCATTTTTTAACAGTTGGTATGTCTTATTCCTGCAGCCTAGACAGTCTAGTCAATCCACCGAGCTTGAACCTGTGATCAGGAAGCAAAACCCTGAGCTACAACATATGGAAGCGGGTGCATTGTTTTGTGCAGAACTGATATTTGTACAACAGAATTAAACCCACTGTTGCATAGAAACTCATTCTGTCGGTGCACAAAATGCATTTTCCATTGAGTGCCTGTGGAACAACTGCAGATGTTACTGGTTGATGTCAACATCACAGGTTTGGGAGGGAGAGTCTGTCAGAAAATCTGATGTAAAATATTCACTGAGTTGCAGTAGACCATACACATGGCATAAGAAATGATAAAGGAATATTCCAACATTTTGGATGAAATAACCCTTCCAACTTACCCACACTGAGACAAGAAGTTCATACCATTTTCACCTCTGTACGCCCAGTGGTTCGGTTCCTATGAGTAGCATTTCCAATTAGCTTAGCATAAAGACTTGAAGTCTATGGGAGTCGTTAGCTTGGCTCCATCAAAGTGAAGAAATAAACCTTACAGCAACTCTGAAGATGTCTTATTTACAAAGTGTATAAGTGTAGTGTTGCTAAAGAGTTGCTGTAAGGTTTTTTTTCCTACTTTGACAGAGCTAGGCTAATGACTCCTATAGACATTAAGAGGCTACTCACATTACCAAGTTTGTACCGTGCCCAAGCACGTGTCCCCCAAAAATCTGGATAATTTGGCCAGTATGATCGCTCCATTCCGTGCTTGAATACAGTACACTTCCCCCACTCTGGCACGGTTGGAAGGGGTGTGCTCCAGCACGGTATGAGCGTTCATGCACGAGCACATGCACGGTCACGCACGCAGCGCGAACGTGGATACGGCATAAATTGTGCAACTTTCCTCCTGCCTCCGTAAAATTGTTTAATGCGCGCAGTGCAATTACCGGCGAATTGCTGCGTTGCGCAATCAATAATGAACCATGTTGTCTGTGTTGTTGTCCGTTGTGCTGCTTCAACCGTGTATAAAGAAAAGTTGATTTATGATGAAAGGTATATATGGCAGTCTGTGTCCGCTGCGCACTTGTCATATCCGGCAGACCTGACCGGCCGCGGCAGCACTGTGTGCACGGCCACCCGGTTGAATGTAGCAGCCAGCTGACATGCTGCTCTGGCTGTCAGTTGCACGCTTTCTGAAGTTACCTCCGAAACTGTCAAGGTAAATAAACATCCCTTAACCTGTGTCTGATTAAAAGAAACAAAAACATCTTTTAGTTAAAAGGAAGACAGGATGAATGCATTTGAACTATATTGATTTATGATGACGTTGGACCATGCCGGTGTCGTATTTTAACGTGATGACGTGCATACCGGGGGCAGGTAATGTGAGTGCAGGCCAGCAGGGGAATGGGGAGAGGGGCATTTTGCTTTAGTACGATACGGAGCAAATGGCCCTAATGTGAGCAGGCCCTAAGTCTTTATGCTAAGCTAACACAAAATGCTACCCATAGAGACTGACCCACTGGACATACAGAGGTGAAAATGGTATCCAACATCTTGTCTCAGACTGAGTGAATTGGGAAAAGGCCATTTTGCCCAAAACGCTGGAGTATTCCTTTAAATTGAACGGTATCCCCTCTTTAATTAGCTCCTTTCCACCAAAGGTAGGCCGGCTGTGCACAGCAACTCTGCCAATATGGGAGCAGAAACCACTGAGTGACTGTGAAGCAGGCTGGTGGTAGGCTGGCATGTAGGATTTAGGATTAAGAGAAGAGAATAAGAGCTGACCTTCCTTTTATTGTCACATGCCTTTCACAATTAGAAGTTACAGGGCTAATCCAGACCGTGGGGGAGTAAATATGAGATAAGCTGTGTAGGCACACAGTCAGTGTGAGCCAAAGCCAGGCTATTACATGTGTATGCAGAGGGATCCATGACTAAGCACTGAGTAGGAGCTGAGAGACTGCCAAAGGCTGGGAATTACAGCCACCCACTTCCCCGGTGCCTGGAAGCAACATCCAACACTCCCGCAGGCCACGTGACCGCTTCTCATAACAATGACATAAGCATTTTATTTCTGATAAATCAAAGGAACAACAGCTAAGGTTCACAACCATGCCTTGTTTTGATTATACACCATATTTGTAATGTTATATGCAGTTTTGGTTAAAAAATAAATAAATAAATAAACAAAAGAATGAAAAACAGTTTTCTAACACGCTCACAGGATTTACATGGGAGTGAATGAGGCTAGATTTAAGTCAACTGTTTTTACCACACTGCTGTCAAACCAGCAAGTTTTTTTTCTTCATACTTTGTTAATTTTTCAAAATGCATAGCAAACGTATAAACAAGTCTAAGACTGACTACAGAGTAAGTAAAATAAACTACAATTAAGGGAAAATATGATTTCAAAAAAAAAATAAATAAAATGAAAAAAATAAAAACAAAAAAAGGAGACTGGTAGAGCCGTTTTACACCAGTTTCATAAGACACATTTTCAACAAAGTTATATCACCACATCTGTATCAAATCTTTCCAATGCTGATAAAGGCAAAGTTTCTATATAGTTTAAACTGTAGAGGTGTGGAGGCACCACTATCTGTAATTGTATCAAACCAGAAGACTTTGATGCTGCATGGTGGAGGAACACACACCTCTGCGGCCCTCGTGTGAGCCTGGCTCCCCGTGTGGGACACCTCTTGTTTAACCCGCAGGTTTCGCGGATCACTTGGCAAACGAGCCCGGACTCGCCCGTCTCTGCCTGCCTCTCAGTCATCAAACACTAACCTTTTTCCCTTTCCTGCTCCTGTCTGCTTCCCCCACTCCCACACTCACAGCTATGCTAATGCTGGTGTTTGTGTGTGTGTGTGTGTGTGTGTGTGTGTGTGTGTGTGTGTGTCTGGGCTGTGAGTGTCAGTCTGCAAACCATCTGTTCTAGCGGGCTCTTTTTACTGTGCTCCTGTTAATTA
>OMLB01012960.1:1641-13389 GCA_900302555.1 Myripristis jacobus
GCAGTGTGTGTGTGTGTGTGTGTGTGTGTGTGTGTGTGTGTGTGTGTGTGTGTGTGTGTGTGTGTGTGTGTGCGTGTGTGTGTGCGTGTGTGTGTGTGTTTGTGTGTCCCTGTGAATGCCCATGTGTGGTTGTGCCACCCTCGTGTGGCACTTCTGCCAATGTTAACAGGTGACCTCATCCCATTATATCTTTCCGATCTCAAATGCCATCCAATAAACTACTCATTTCTCACCTCTTCACACTCTCTCTCTCTCTCCATTAAAATGCTTCTTACCTCTCTCCATAACACTCACTCTTAAAAGACCCCAGCACAGGCAGGGCAGAACATACAGTAACTGCACAATATTAAGTGTTTGTGAATTATTTCCCGGCGTGAAGTGATATATCACGTCAGTTTTCAGAGAAATTATGTGATGTAGGTTCAAACCCAGATACCTCCGAGGCTAGTGAATGTCTAAATTAATGAAGTTATGCGGCACAGTACAATCCTTTCACCACGGATGACTGGCGGGCATTC
Organism: Myripristis jacobus; assembly: GCA_900302555.1. Taxonomy (NCBI): domain Eukaryota; kingdom Metazoa; phylum Chordata; class Actinopteri; order Holocentriformes; family Holocentridae; genus Myripristis; species Myripristis jacobus. Next base: position 2,160 of record OMLB01012960.1, read on the forward strand.
CAGCTAGGTAAAAACACGATGAAAGGTAACTGAGTTTGAATTGTCCTGGTATCACATCTGTCCTGCATATGTATCTTCCCTGCAGGTGAGCCAGTTCCCCATTTGGAATAACAGAGCCTGGCCTCCAGGTTTTGTACAGAAGAACACATATAGATGCCCCGAGGCTGTGTTTAGGGCTCACCAAATCTCCACAGAACAGCTCTCATCTTCATCAGCGTATGACATGATAGACTATTGGGTACCACTTTACAGTAAGGCAACCCTTATAAGAGGTTTATAAATGGTTCATAATTAGGTTATTTGTTTGAAAGCACTTTATAAATCAATAATAAACACAATAAACAAATTATAACACCGTTTTCATACATTCATAGAGGCTAGCTATTTGGTAAGATTAACCCTAACCCTAAATTATTGTTGCATTACATCTATTCTGTGAAATCTCAGATGTTGCTAGTTGCTTAGCTTACTTTACTTGATCTTGCCAAATAGTGAGCCTGCATGGATATATGAAAACTGTTGTTTTTGTTGCTGATTAATGATTTATAATTAACCTGATTAATAACCTAACTATAAACCATTCATAAACCCTTTACTCTCTCTTGGCCATTTTTGACTAATCTGACAAATTAGACACTGGGAATTGGGAGACACTTTAAATTTGAACAATCCCCAAACAAGTTGACACGTGTAAAGGATGATGCATTGCCCGAAAATTTGGAATAGCAAAAACAACGGGGAGTGGGAAATCCACTCTGTTTGAACATTGCATCACTAGAATGAGGATGACAGAGGGTAAGACACCCTCAACATACTTAAATGACTAATTCTTTTTCTTCACTGTGATCTTCAGCCAACGCCTTGGGCTTTGATCTATGTAATAAATCTGATATCGATTAATGAAATGTCTCGCTACACGGAGGGAGATTAAGTTTAATATGTTAACTGCTACCCATGTGTAATATTAATCAAGAGCAAGATGTAGCAAATGTTGTTCTTCTCAAGAACTTGGAGAATGGTTGAGTCACTGCGGCAGTGGGGGAGTAGTGTTTTCTCCAGGGAGTTGAATCATGCATGGACAGCAAAAACATGGAGCTCCGGCACACGGGAAGCTAAAGATGGGGTTAGGGGAACAATGACACATCATGTATCATCTTACACATCCCAACACGGCTCTGACTAAAGCTCTAGACAGCAGAATGATTGAGTAACAACTTACCATAAGACAACTCCCAACCTATTTCACATTCTAAATATGTTTGTGTGAGTGTGTGCGTGTGGATTTAAGTGCATGCATGCATGTCTGTTCCGGTCCGTTTCTTTGTCTCGGGCTTCATGTTTGTCCCTGGGAACTCATTGACTGCATATACTGTATTCCCCCTGGATCTCTGTAAATAAGATAGATATGATAGCTAGGGCATTATGTACACTGCATTTATCATCATTATATTCAGATGAAATCATCTTCACCTTTTCCCAAAAGCATGAGAAAGGCAGCAGAGCGTTTCACCCAACTGCTACATTTCCCATTACATGTGAAGATGGACCTTGTTCACTTTGGTACGTGCAGTGCACAACAGCATCTCTTACGATGGGATTTTTACACATTTCAGAGATGTTCCCATTGTGGATGTGCAATGCACTAAGAGGAAACAGCAAGACCTGGTCCCATTTATCCATCATATTTTATTCAACAATATAACTTTTGCTCTTCAGAGTACAATCCATCAAAGATACATATGAAAAAATATATCGGCTATTTTAAATAGAAGAGAAAAATCAAAATAAAACGTTAAGGCAAATCCATGAAAGAATAACAGTCTTGACAGCATGAATGATTAAAAAAGTGTTATATTTGCTGTGTGTATACCTTAAGGCACTATATTCATATGAATCCCTATTGCATGCTCACTGCTGAAACCACAGAAACAAAAAATGTTAAGGCTTATGATTTTAGCAAAGATGGATAACTTACTACACTGGCAGAGTGGTGAGTAGTTGAACAACATACTGGTTTTCAACATGTTTCTTCAGAGCTGCACGTCTACAGTGTATGATGTTTCAGCAATAAGCCAAAGCCGACACGTGGAGTCATGAAAGGTAAAGCAGGTAGTGAAAGATTTCTCATTCTGCCAAGAGTGTGGTGGCACTGTATTAACACTTTAATAATCCCTTGTGTCTTACATGAGCCAGCTACGGGGCCATGCACTGTAATTATCTCTCTCACGCAAGCCAGCTTGGTGCCAGTGTGACTTCTTGACTGGGACCGACATTAGAAAGCCCAACTGTTCCTCCGGAGAGTCACCGTGGCACCAAGTAGCAGTCAATTGGCCTTAAACAAGCGCTGAGGTGAGTTGTGCCAAACTGTGTTACGAAAGCCATCATTTCCTGAGCGTGTTCTTGAGTTCGGGGCTCGCTGTTATTACCTCTCTGACCAAAGGTTATTGAGATGGCATCACAGAAACGCATAAACAGCTCAACCACATCCATCGAACCTGGGGCGGTGATTGAACAAGCTCTTTCTCACTCTTTCCCTCTCTCTCTCTCTCTTGCCCTCTCTCCCTCTGTCTTTCACACTTTCAAGTGCATGCATGCATAACACAAGCAGGCACACACACACGCGCACACGTACACACACACACACGCATACACATAGATTTGTTACCTAGGTATTTACATGACTTAACTCCTGTGACTGTGGGCATCAAGCCTGTTGTCACACAACGGGTAGCACTCACTCAGCTCACTGCACTAAGCACACTGGCACATGCCCGCCCCTTTATAGTTCTCAACTGTTTTGGACTACTCTGGAAAAACATTAGTTATGAGTATAAGCAAACTTACGTGAAATGGATGCTGCAACAGTACTGACGCCCTCAAAACACACAACTTGTGATTTTAAATATCTGTAAATGGTTTCGTCTATGAAAGCTGCTCGTATATTTTATTCTGTCCATCTGTATGCAAAACAAACCTTTTTTTGGCTGTTTTTTTTTTGCAAGGCTGACTTGTAATAACAATAGAATGCATTGCTGATGCAGACACAGTTTAAAGTAAGTAAGTACTAGCTTGAAGAAAGTGATACAGTAGATTTAGTCTCAGCTGCATCAAGAACAAAACTTCAAGGGGAAAACAAATTCATCACAGTTATGATGTGTGTCCATGAGGTTTCTTTTCCTTAATGCCGGTGCTTTGATCCCAGTTGTTTTCAATAGGGAAGTAGCATGTTTGGCCCGCACTAGTGAAAGTCCTGCACGCAGCATCTTTTTGGCCTCTGCTGCTATTTTTTTTTGCATCCGCTCTGGGCACTTGAAACGAAACAGCTTCAACTTTGGTGCTGCTGTTTTAGTGTTATGTAAGAAGAAGTCATAATTGATGCAAAACCCACATACAGAGCTTGACTCCCTTCATCTTCATCTCACTGCCTCGCAGCACCCTGCCAGAAAACGAAGCCTCGTGGACACACAGGCCCTCGGCATGGGCCGGGCCGGGCTGTCTCGAGCGAGCTATGTTGGGGCTGCTGCATGAACTTAGGGGTTTGGGCTGGTCTGTGCTGTGCAGTCTGAATACGCGTGCGATGAATGCGAATGTATGTTGCGCTGTTATCTGCTATGTTAGATTATGCTATGCTTTGCTGAACCGGGCTAGACTGGGCAGGGTGGTGCTGCTGGGATTTGCGTGCTCAGAAGGCATAGGGCCCAACTATGATGGTGAGCCGCAACAGTGAGCTGGAGCGGTAGTTCATGGCCATATGGTGAGTGATCATCTCCAGGTCCACAACGTGCTCCCTGGGGCCTGTCAGAGGCTTGGTCAACACCAGCATGGCGCTCACATTGCTGGAACGCTGCAAGCAAAAAATAACAAGTCAATATATAGGCATGCGGATATGGATTTGGTCCAATATTGTTCTTGTGTAGACTGTACATCAGGTCAGGGAGGAGACGGTGGATTTTTGTATTACAGTCTTTGTTTAGTAGAATGCAATAGATCAAATTAGCAGAAATATGCGGTAGTTCTGTAGAATTCCTATTATTTATTATTAACTGTGTCATGTGCCAAATGCTATTATTATAATATGATACATATATACTATTTTATATTAGCTACATTATACTTTTTTATGGTGTGTACCAATAAATCGATAATTCAATTTATCATGATACTTCCTTCTTGCAAGATGTTAATGATAACACTTGTGCCAAGTTTCAATATCTGAGTTTTATACTTAGTTTGCACAGGTAGCACATTTGTGTTACGGTGAGGTGTATTTGTCCCCTGCCTTTAGATATTTGGACTGAAACTGTTCTGTCATGCACATGTTGATTCCCGCTTACTGAAGCATTACATTGCCTTTTCCAACGTACAGTATTTTTTCTTCTTCAATTACAATGTAGTTACAATATATTGCATATTGCAGAACATAGTGCATGTATGTATGGTGACACCATTGGTATTGTGAATAAAATATTGTGATAGTATCCTAAAATTACCCAGTGACGCCCACCTGTAGTGTGTACCATCAGGTTTTTGATGCTTAAACAGTTTCACCTAAGGATAAATAAGTGCCTACCTAAAGGGATAATAAATAAATAATAGGGAATAAATAAGTTTTCATTCAAAATTCAAAACCTAAAATCTCAATTAGATGCATCTCATCATAATTTAGTGCAATTATTTTTAAAACAACTGATTTTTTAAAATACTTAAATAGTGTATCTTTTTTCTTAGCCCATAACTAACACACCTTGTCATAAGACAGCTCAACAGAAAAACACAATTCTCATCTGACTTACCCTGAGGAAAAATTCTCCGGCCTCATTGCCGGCTTTGATCCTGAAGGTGTTGTGTGTGTTGGCGTAGATGTTGGTGGCCTGGATCTGGAAGATGTCGGATGGCACGGAGCGATCGGACTGGATGCTCATGTATTTGTAGACAATTGACGGTGTGAGACCCTGGCACTCAGTCTGAGACCGACAGATACAGCGGCTGCAAGGACAACGACAATCACCATTCCATGTTCATGAGGCTTGAACTTGGACTGCACCGAGAACAGTCAAATGAAAGATCTTGTACTGACTTTTCAGAGGTTCTGACATAAGGTTCCTCGCAGGGGTTTCTTGGATAGCATCGAAAGCCTCCGTAGTAGTTCCAGCACATTTCATCATCTCGGCAGTCATGGGTCCCTGCCTCACACTCATTTATGTCTATTGATGGACAGGGCGACAAAGTAGTGCTGAATGGTCATGCACAGAATCAAATGTCAGTGTCCACACACATTGCGTAAACTGAAACTCGTGCATAAACACACCTACTTTACAAAACAGCACAGTGAAAAGACAATCTATGTTTGGGATGGATCAAATTTGGGAATGGTGTGGAGTCCAAAACTGTGGTTCTATTTCCAGGAGTCATGGAGAAGTGAGGCAGCCCAAGAGGGGAAGCCTGCGGGGCTGTAGTACAGATGAATACCAGGGAAGCCCCCAATGCAACCACACAGTCCTAACTACAGCTCTTTCCTTGCAGCAACCCCACCATGAAAACAGCCCCATCAAACATGCCCCAAACCACAGGGCTATTTCTGGCACAGCAACCTGGATTCATCTCCGAAAGGTCCCTCTGACACAACAAGCTGGATTCATAGCTCCCCTATAAAGCCTGCACCTGACCGAGGGGGAGAGGAAAAAATAACAGCTCGCCCTTTGAGAGAACGCCGGAGCTTCAAATAAATCCACTTCAAGAAACCAACATCATGCACATAAATTCACAGAGGTGGCTTAGAAGGGCAAAACACGGCTGCTGTGTTTGTGTTACCTAACCTCTGCATTCTTTCCATGACAGTATTGGTTGAGTTAGCTTTCATTCCGGCTTGGGAGGTGGAAGAGGGGATGATAGGAGGAGTGATCAAGTTCTTCTAATAGTTATCTTCAAAGAGTTCGGGAAGAGGAGGAAGAGGAGAGGAATCACTTGGGAACGTTGTTGTGTGGGAAAACGGGGGAGAAAATAACTAACTAGCTAAATAAATAAATCGTGAGACGGGATCAAAAGAAATGTTGGAGAGGCAGAGCACGCAGGGCTGCGGTACCTTGACACATCCTGGTTCCCTGGAGCTGGTATCCTTCTGGACACTCGCAGGAGTAACTTCCTGGACTGTTGACACACTGGTACTGACACATGTAACTGGAGAAACTGCATTCATCGACGTCTAGGAGGGCAATATACACACCAAACACACACACACACACACACACATGACATATCGTAGGGCATCATCATGTTTAAAGATGGGAATGGATTTGGAGTGTGTGTCTGTCTGGGTAAGTTGAAAGTGGTGAGTGTTCAACCATTCCTTTAAATCTCTAAATTCCTGTACAATAAATAAGTAAATAAACAAGAAAACTACAAGTGTTTTTTTTTAATTAAATGTTTGAATGAAACAAGTAAATAATGCAAAATGCAAAAAAAGCCCTTGCTTATAATCTCATATCCAAAATTGATAAAAAGGTAGATATTGCCTAGATACATTGATAAACCATTGATAAACGTCACATGCACGCCTGAGTGTGTGTCTGTGCATTCCTGTGTGCTTACCTTGACAGGAGACAGAGTCGCGTGCCAGCTCGTAGCCCTGGTCACACTGGCAGAGGAAAGACCCCATCAGGTTGTAGCACTGGTGCTGACAGGGGCTCTGCATCTCGCATTCATTCACATCTGCGGCACAAGCAGGCAAAATGGTAATGGTAACACAATACTGTGCTGAATCCCACAGGGAGAACTGCTTTTCACTTGTCTTTTCTCTCCTCAGAGGTTGAAATGCAAAGTCGGCGACAGAACAGCGGCCCCTGCAGCCGGGAGGTTTTCAGTTTCCTGCTCTACACTTCTGCAGACTGCTCTGTTTGAATGATGGTCTCCCTGCTCTTTGCCTGCAGTGAAGTGTGCAGAACTGCTGAGACACACACACACACACACACGTGCATACACATATACACACACACAACACACAACACACACATGTGAATCAAATACCTGCAGTCATTCTATCCCTTTGTCTGCATAGGTGGCAGCAGGTCATGGTTCTAAATCTGATTCACAAATAAACAGCTCTCTGTTGCTTATCTATCGATGCACATTTTCAATAAAATCTTGGTAAAGCTCATGATTGCCCGCAGGTTCAAGGCAAACAAAGAAATAGTTTATGCATCACTTGTTGTTTTGTTTTGCTGCTCTTAAAACCTTCACCTTGAGGAAATTAACTTCTAACAGAAGGACAATGAGCGTGAGGCTGGACAATGGTAAGCTACGCCAAAGCTGACCTTCACTTCTGTGTTACACCGCACCTCTCAACTCTGCTCACAGCTTTCCTTCCTTTGCATTCAGGCCACAGGGAACAACAGGTGCACAGATCTATTAAAAGTCTGCTGCCGAGCAGATGAAGCGGATATCCAACTCCACAGCAAAAGGCCTGACAGGCTGATGCTGGATTAAAAAGCAAAATGTTTTTTATTGTTCCATGCTACACACACACACACACACATACACACACCAAAGTGTCTTGAAGGTGTCTTACCAACACAGCTGTGGTTGTTGCTCGCCAGCTTGTGACCTGTGTTGCACTCACAGTAGTACGAGCCCAAAGTGTTCACACATCTGTGCATGCAGTAGTGGGACAGGACACACTCGTCTCTGTCTGCAAGAAAACACGGACACACACTGTGGGGCTGGGCGATATAAAGTGTTGTCTGTGTTGTCTTTTCCTGGTTTTTAATGCTATGTCACAGTAAAGGGATGCATTTTTTTAAATTTACCGTTCACCAAAAATCTCTTGAAGGCACTAATAATCATGCCTACACTATCACCACAACATCAATATCAAGTGGAGCTGGGCGATATGCCGAAATTATATCAATACCCTGATATGAGACTAGATATCATGTGAGATTTTGGATATCAGAATATTGTGGTGTCTTGTCCTGGTTTTAAAGGCTGCAACACAGTAAAGAGATGACTTTGTTAGCTGCTCTGATATTTACCTCTACCTGCTCAGTCATCATAAAGACTAAAAAAAAAAATCGCTTGCGTTTAAATATCTTAAAAGACCAATAGTCATCTCTACAATATCGTCACACTATTAGTCTCAATGTATTTGGTCAAACACATTGTGATGTTTGATTTTGTCTGTATTGCCAAGCCCCAATTGTGAGATCAATGTAGATCACAAAGAAGACACAACACCGTCTGCCAAAGTTTAACACCATAACTCTTCAGTGAAGGTGAGAAGAGAGCGGAGAGGTGTGTGTTGTGTCACGGCATGACTCACCCACACACTGGTCTCCATTCCTCTGGTAGCCAGGAGGACACTGGCAGGTGTAGGAGCCTCTGGTGTTGTAACACGTCTGCTGCGGACCGCAGGCATGTCTGCCAGTCGCACACTCATCTATGTCTGCAACACACACACGTGCACATACACTGTTCACTGAGTGCAATCAAGGCCTCCCGTACGGAGGAAGAGGTGGAAAACAGAGCATAACAATCTGCCCGGGCCGTATGATGTTTGCACATTCTGTGATTTCGAGCTCCTTTACACAAACAGCACCTGTGCTGATCACTGACGCTCCCACACACACATGCACAAACACACACACACACATACAAACAGAGGGCAGGCGATTAAATGGAGAGGGCTTTTATCCAGCAGGCTTTGGGTGTGGTGGAGAGCTGGCAGATCATATCTTCTGCTAACAGGACCACAGTGTGAGGGGGGAGCTGTTTTGTGTGTGTGTGTGTGTGTGTGTGTGTGTGTGTGTGTGTGTGTGTGTGTATGTGTGTGAGAGAGAGAGGAAAAGAGAGAGAGAGAGAGAGAGAGAGAGAGAGAGCAACCTCTTAACCAAAGGAGGTCATCTGATAAATCATGTGCTTTTTACCACAATAACGCCTCTCTCTCTCTCACACACACACACACACACACTCAATTTCTCTCACTCTCCCCATCGACCATGATAAGCAGGTGTTTGATGTTAGCGCGAGCAGCTTAAAAACACAAAGCTCCTCCTAAAAATATGCTGAGTCATACTAAATTCCTCGGATCCATCTCGGCTGTTTTCACAGCAGACAGTCGAGAGTGTAAACAGGCTTAGAGAAGATTCTGCAAATTCTCCTCCCCTCCCCTGGTTATTGATTGAGGGAAAGTCTCAACTGACTTCCAAAGAGAATAGCGTTGTGACAGTGAGCTATTTTCCGCCGTGTCATTGTTTCAAACAGAACTCGGACCTCAACTTCACATCTGTCTGCCTCATGTTAATCTTTGATATCGATCCACAGTGAATTACCGACAAAAAATAATTATAACTTTCAGTGATTTCCTCAGTAATCACTTACATCTCTGAGCAATTATATAGTAAACTGAAATCATCCAGCCGGTGTTAAAAATCCTCAACCGTTTCACGTCAATCTCATAAACACTTTCTCAATTTTGGTTTGACGGTGCCATAGTGACTTGAGGAGGGCTTCTCTCGCTGTAACACACGATCGACGACCCACTGGATGCCCCTACCTCCTCCAACACACCCGCACCCACACACACACACACACACACACACACACACACAGACAAACAGACCCATATACTCCCACCCCTATGGGCCCACCAGCAGCAGTACTCTTGGGTGGTCTAACACAGCCCATCATATGTAGACAGCCAGTGGGCATCAGTTTAACAGTGTGTCAGACAGTTATCCTCAATACTGCACTCACACGGAGACACACACTCACACACTCACGCATACACATATAAACACAGAAGAGGTGGAGTGTACTCTGGCCACCTCGTGACTGACACTTGAGTAATTACAGTTACAAGCCGTGGACGAGATGCCAATTTGAAAACACACCACACATGGCCTAACTGTAAATGTTGACAAATGTGCTGAAAATCCAAAGAAAGAGTGACGCTTCCCAAGAAGCCCGGCGGCGTACGGAAAAGAGAGAGTCACCCTCGCTCCCTTCTCGCAAAAGGCTTAAAGCGCTCTAAATAAAAGCATATGTGCTGAACGCAACCCAATATTTCATTCACAGGAATATTCTGTGGCAACTGCTACCTTGTCAGTAAACCTTTAAAAAGCTGCCAGTAGAAAGCAAAAGCTTGTGTGTGCGTGTGTGTGTATGTGTGTGTGTGTGTGTATAGGGGTTGTTAAAGCATCCCAGTTTGCTCTCAGGTCTCATAAAGCCTCCACAGCTGACCACATCCAGTACAGTTCACATCGTCTACGTAGGAAAACAAGTTTTATTGAGACACAGAGTGAGTGATGATATGTTGCATGAAGGGGAAAGTCGTTGTTTTCTCAGAGGACCGATTTTTTTGTTATATCAACACTTACTTAGGCCACAGTTTAAAGGTTCAAAAGCAATGGGTACTGACAGTGGCTATGCTGTAACATAATGGGAATGATAAGGCTGTTGAGCAGAAGAGTGGATGATGTGGAAGGAAAGAATGAGGAGAAAGGGTGGAGGCCTTTTTTTTTTAAAGCAAAAAGGAGCTTTTCAACATTTGAAGCTAGATTTACGGCCGTGTGTGCATATGTGATGTCAGAGTTAAACTCCGAGCTTTTCAGGGAGATTAACTCTAAATGCCTTGTGGGAGTTGGGGGAGTAATGGGGCTGGCGGCAGCTCAAAGCATGCGTGTGTATGCGTATGGATGGGTGGATGGATGTGTGTCTGAGGACCTGTTTGAGGTCCTCTTACACTAAATTGCCTTTTGATAGACCTTACAGTGTTTTACAAGAGCGGGGCGATACACTGTGAGGAGCTGCTTGCTTGGTTTGTGTGTGCATGGGTGTGTGTGTGTGTGCATATTTGTGTGTGCTCGCAGGTTTGCGTGTGTCAAAAAAAAGCATATCTGTCGAAAACAGCGACTAAAAATTGTTTGGACAGAATACAGAACAATGTGTTATTTGCTCCAGATTTATACTGACATGATAGGGCCTGTTGTAATTATCACTTGAGAGCATTTAGTCTTGTTTTCACTGAACCACTGCAATGGAAAGCAGGAGCTGTTCCAAAGAACAGTTGGAGCCATCCTGCTGTTGGACAGCATCTCTGTTTCCCTCTGATTATTGGATAATTCAATCTTTGGGAAAGCAGGGGGCAAGATGTGTGATGTTAATGACCCATAAAATTTCACAACGTCAAATTTATCAGCGTGTCGTACACCAGCCCCTGAGAATTTGGCTTTGGTTA
>OMLB01012974.1:6130-21808 GCA_900302555.1 Myripristis jacobus
ATTAGGAGGAGGGGCGGGGCGTCTTGTTTTTTTTTTTTTTTTCTTTAATGTCGCCCGTGGTCATCTGATGCCTTTTGGTGGCTGACAGCACTGTGTTTTTATGTTTTAATTTTTAATTTATTTATTTTTATTTTTTGTTGTTGTGGTTGGGGGGGATTTATGGCCCCTTCTGTGCTCCATGCTGTGGACCGGCTGGGGAGGGAGGCAGTGGTGACGACTGGCAGTGCGCACAGACTTGCAAAAGAAGAGGAGGGGGGGGCAGCAAGTCTGCAGGCAGGAAATAGCCATTTGATAGGGCAATAATCCATATTGTACAGAGTAAAACGGAGAATTACAAAGTTGTAGTTATCACAAAGCAGAGGGGGAGTGTCGCTGGAGCAGCCCAACACGTCTGTATTTCTGATCCAGGGGCCGCTGGACCAGACTATAGCGCATGTAGAGAGGAGGAGGAGGAGGAGGAGGTGGTGGGGGGTGTGTACGTTTCACAGGATCCAGGCCTAGTAGTATTGCCGCTGGGATTCTCCTCATCCGCTTTCAAAAAATTGGAAATTAGCGCATTTAAATGAAAAAATGAATAGGTTGAGGGTTATTTTTGCGGTGGCCGACACCTGAATGGTAAGATTCTTGCGGCAGATCCTGTGTCATTTGGCGTTTTATCCGTGATTTTTTTGTTGTTTGATGCCCATACATCTGACGGAGGGAAGCCTGTATGTGTGTATGTGTGTGCGAGTTAGTGTGTATGTGTGTGGTTGTGTAGGTGGTAGGTGAACTTGGTGTGTGTCGTTTCTGCATGTTATGTGGCGTTCCTGTTTCTGTCTTGTGCACTACTGCAAGCCACTGATGACACACACGTTACACTTACACACGCACGCACACATACACGCACTTACACACATACACACACACACACACACATGCATACACACACACACACACACACATACACACACACACTCACACACACACAGCCGGGTCCATTTTAATCCTAATCAGGGACAATCGTGATTTTTCGGCCCAGTGTTTTCATACCGGGTTTATCCCCTCTGAGCGTCGGCGCGGTTCTGTTGGCTTATTTTTGAGATGACGCGCAAGAATATTCCTATAATAATCATATGTGGGGTTTATAGCGTGTCCGTGGTACCCGGTAGTGAGTTTACAGGCTACTGACCTTATCGCACTTGATGTCATGTTCATCTCCCATGACATCGCGATAATATTCCCATCGGGATTGAATAGTTTTTCTGTGGTGTTTGCGCAGTATCGTTCTAAAATGTATTATAGGATTATTACAGCTCGACTCCATTCCTCGTTATTAGCGGTAGGCTGTTGTGCACTAGTGTGTCTGTTTACCTTTTTCCTCCCTTTAGATATAATGAAGGCAGACTATCATGTCTCTGCGCGCTAGATGTGTAAATTCTGTGATCAGTCATTTACCTTCGTCGGTCACTTTCAGCTATATCTAATTACACGCGGTTTGGGATGACTTAACCTGTACCCATTTGATAGCGTTTTACTGAACGATAGACATGATGCCAGTGTCTACTGCGAATAACAGCCGAAGTATCCGGATGATAGTTTATTTTTAAAGACGATGCAGAGAAATCAGCTCATTTATTGGAGCATTTTTGGCGTATTATAGAGATGCTAGAGGAAAAGAAATTACCATACAATCTAAGAGAATCACTATAATATACCAAAGACACTATTGAAGTCGCTATAGGAGTATTATAAGAATATTATAATGAATTTCCATCAGGGATGTAACATGTTATTGACATATGTAATTTCTCCATGGTGACAAAAAAATGTTGACATTGATTGACAAGCTGTGTTTTAACCTCACACAAATAATTTTTCTGTATATTTTCAGGGAGGAGCCATGCCAGCATGAGCGGCCCTCACAAAGGGTCCAGCAGAGGGACTCCTCACTCCAGCTGCCCTTTGACCTCTGGCCGTGACCTCTCCACTCCCCCCACTGCCTGCTCGTCCTCCTCCAGACACCATGAGCACTGGACTGGACTAACCATGTCTGCTGCCACCTCCTCATTCAAACACATGTCTGTGTATGGGTTCACACAAAGGGAGCACTCTTCTTCCTCCTCCTCCTCCTCCTCCTACAGCCCTCTGAGGAGGCTGCAGCACCTCACCACCATGGTGAGCCAGCCTGACCTGGTCCTGCCGGAGAGGGAGGAGAAGAAGGAGCGAGGAAGCGGCTGGGAGTGGGAGGGGAACAAGAAGGAGAGGGTGAAGGAGGCGCAGAGGGGCTCCTGGACTGACTGCACTACCAGGGATTACTCTCACACCCGGAGTACAAGCAGGGAGAACACGTTTGGTGATGCCACTGAGGGACGTAAACCACCCACAATCCTGCCAGGAACTAGAGACGTGCCAGCGTCCAACCAGAGCGATCCTGCCACCTTGGAGAAAAAGCCAGATGGTTGTTTCTCTGGCCCGCCCAGCCCAGCCTTCTCCCTTGACAGCAACAGTCCCTTTGCCAATGGCTTCCTCCACTTTGAGTCGTCTTTATTTGAGGACGACGATGACAATGGTGACAGCGCAGAAGGGCAGGAAGCCGCATCACCCATAGCTGACAAACATGAGAGGGCGGGGAACGCTGTGAAGTCCACTCATGGGGTCTTAAATCCGGACTCCAAGAACCCAGCCTTGTCGTCGACCAAGGTTGTGACCCGGTCCCAATGCACCGGTCAGCGCAGGAGGTACTGGGATGGGTCAGATGACGACTGGGAGAGCGACACCGAGTCCTTCTTGTTTGGGAATAGCCCCTCGAGGCATTCAATGGCAAGTTTTACTGCTGTTTTGAACAAGTGTGCTGCAAAAGTGTGATTTTTTTTTCTTCTGTATTTCAGGCTTTCTGCTGCACACAACTCCCATTCTTATCTAACTGAGATTGCTGCTTTACTGACTCTTTAGTCCTTTTTTGCTTTCCTGATCACATCCTTGCTTGAGGCACTTGCAGCTTTTCTTACTGGTGTGGACAAAGACAAAATGAAGACAAGTTTAAAAAGCAGGCTCGCACAAAGCATTACTGCTCCACTTGGCCTTGATACCAAACTCCATCTAAATACTACTCTATGTAATGTGGAACTTTTCAGTATCACTCAATAGTGTTTCTGAATCTTTTTGATGTAGAGGCACTTGCAGCACACAAGCAGTTGGTATTTCAATCAAATCTCAACTTTTGGATGTGTTTGGTACCCAGCATGGTCGCCAACAAACCCCTCATAATAAGGCCGGATCAGCGCATTCGTGATGAAATTGTCTTCTTGTGTTAAAGGGATAAGTGCAAGGGTTAGTTCACCAATATGTTTTGTATTACAGATGCCACACTTTCAGACCTTTTTCTCACCAAGACTGCAGAGCAATGGTGAACACATTTTTCTTTAACAAGCCAGACAATTACATAAATCTAAATTTTATTTAAGTACAAACTGCTGGGTGGATTGCTCATATGTGAGGATCCTGAAGATCCTGATAATTCAGAAACTGTCTTGAGTGATGTTCTGCAATGTTTGCTGATGAAAAATGGCCACATCACATACAGGAGCATTTTAGATTGAGTCTTGTAAGACAAACATGGGACGACTTCACATATGCATTCCATTACGATACTGATATAACAGATATTTCTGCAAGATAGACAGAGCATGGCTGTTGATAACATGAACTCACAAGTTTTCACCTGATTTTGGGTGTTATGGTCAGAGGGCTTGCCTTGTGAACATGGAGGATCTATGTGAAGCATAGAGGCATAGAGAGCAGTATATGAGGGAAGAATGTTGTGTAAATATTCTTTACTTGAAATGTGAAAGGCAGAATGACTAGGATTTATTGGTTGTGGTTTGTAAACATAACATTCAAAGTAAGCTAACTGTCAGCCGGCACCAGGCACCAGCACAGGCCAACACCATGTCACCCTTCATGCCCATCTTCTTTTTTCCTTTCTCATGTCCTTTTTTCCACAGTCCAGATTTTCAGAGCTTCCTATCGGATGTGATGCTATCAATCCGGCACAAAACAAGAAAATACAGGCAGAGGGCAGGGTCTCTGCAGATACAGAGGGCCTCACACACTTCTACACATACACACATCAGGTGGATCATATGTGATTAGTGAGAGGGATTGTTTTTGAATCATTTTGCCTGTAATGTTATGGTATGATTCACTACGTTGTAAAGAAAAGGTACAATGTAGTCAATGGCACTCTTGTTCCTTTCAATGGAAGTAAATTGACAGCAGTACAGGTTTGAGGAGCAGTAATTCTGTGTGCAGGCCCACTGTAAGAATCCTAAGCCTAACTACTGACCTTTACCAAGTACTTCCAGGAAAAATCCAAGGTATGTAAAGGAAATCCACCATAATCCGGTGATTCAGTGGCTTCCAAGAGTTAGTTTGTGATGACACGTTGTAATTTACTTCCCTCATCCTGCCTTATGTACCAGTTATGCATCGGTTAGTGGTTTACTACATTTCCCAGAATGCCCTTTGAAAACTCATAGAGAACAAGTGAGAAATTGTTGCTTCCAATCAAAGGCAGATACAGCGACACATATATTTAGCTAGTCAGCCAACTTTGTTTTGAGCATTCAAACCACAACATGCCTTGTTTGCAGCATGTATTTCTGCCTTTCTACAATCTTTAAACTGTACTTGAGCAAATGTTATGTAGGATATCACTCATGAAAAACTGAAGTAGACATGGATAAAGCAGGCCGAAGCAAATTAGTCACATTAAAACAGTAAATTACTAATAAAACTTTATGGTGAAATAACTCCTGGAATACCCTGAACCTCAGAGTTTGATGATATAATGCTGTGAGAGAGGACTTTTCCATTAACCGCCATGCCATGGCGTTTTTTTCCTGTGGTTGGCAGAAAATGACCCTGCCATGGTTACATCACAGCTGCAGCCGGGATCAACTCTGTGTCCCATCCCGCTACATGCCAGTCATAACTCAGGCCTGCTTGTTCCGTGTGCCTGTCCACTCAGCCTGCTGCTCTGAGCCAGTCCACAGTGTAGGCAAGAGATAGACACTAAGCACTAGTGATAATGAGTGTGAATGTGTCTACATGCACATTTATATTCCCAGTGTAAGACTTAACCCAACTGATCACCTACTCAGGATTTGGTGTTTACATTGAACAGTCAGTAACCATTTTTTCATTTACCTGTTTACACAGAAATAGCCTTAATATTCTGTTGGTTTCACGCTGCATTCATTCAGTGGCTTTTCATTTTAATGGTTACGACTCCATGAAAGCTGCTCTTGCACTGTTTGTAAAACCCAACAATGAGTGGGATGCCAGAGTATATTGGATAACACTGGCAGCTTCCATATTATAGATGTAGATATTTAGCTTAAAGACTTATCTCTGCTATCAGAATCAGAAATACTTAATTGATCCCCGAGGGGAAATCAGTTGCAGGTGCTCAGTTCTCCAGAAAACAATTAAATCATAAGAAACAGAAAAAGAAATAAGATAAATAAAAAATACAACTATGTAAAAAGTATTTGCATATTGTATAAAGTATATGTATTATGTATAAAGTTATATCAAAAGTATGTGCATTGTGTGCATTTAGTGTAAATATACGTATGCATTGAATCTACAAAATATTACAACAATAAATACAGAAATGAGAAATTCAGCATAATCTTGCCAAAGCTGTTTACATGCACCAATTTATAAATGAAATATTTAGATATCCCACATATAAAAGTGCATGTAAACACAGTCATTGCAGCATTACTATGTCTTGAAATGCTAAAAAAACAAACAAACAAAAAAAAACAGCATATTAAATTGTTGGTCAGGTTAAAAACATTGTTTAAAAATATTAGCATATTTGAACATGTACAGCTGTGATGAAACTTTTGAATCATGAAGTTCAGACTGATTTGTGGATATATAGCACTTTGGATTTAAGTCCCTGTCTTTTGAAAAAGTTGTCATAACATTTCAGTGTTACCACAGCCCCCACCGTAATTATCATCTAAGTAGACATCTAAGTAGCTTTATGTTAAGAACTGTTACTGTACATTGACCTAAAGCTTATTGGCACTTGCATTTCCATTACTACTGACAGTTTAGTGAGTTTAAGTGTGGGCCTGTACTTGAGCTAAAGGCCTGGGGAGGTCAAGCGAGGTCAGGAAATTCCCTCATAGCTTAATAGATCCCAGCAGCCTCCATTTCATTTGGCTCATAGCCTCAGAGTGGGCTTATGTCTCTCAGGGATGACAAGAATCTGTGTTGTGATTCCTGTGATTTTAATGATGTTCAGGAATGTAATATTTCAAGATTTTTTTTCCCTGAAGATTTTGAACTCAGCACTGCTGTTCATGTCTAATAGTCTTGCCTTTTCTGCCATTTTACTTATTTGTTCTTTCTTTTTATGTGATCACATTCTTGGTGTTACAATTTAATATTACGTGAATTTATTTATCTTTATGGTAAAATACGTTTGAGGACTAGTAGGGTGTTGAAGACAGGGCAGACATAAGTGTGAAAACACACTGTTGAATTATAACATTAAAGATTACACATAATGTCTGTATATTGATGTTTTGGCAAGTAGAAAAAATGCAAGTACGCAGTGGAGTGGGTCATTCAACACTAACATGTTGGACTTATAAGAGTGACTGCCACTGTAGCTCTGACACAGAACATTTTATGAAAATCATAAGGTTTCATGATTTTCACAAATTAAATTATATTCTTGCATCAGAGTTGTGGATGTGCAGACTAACTTATGTTAAGTTTTTGTTTTTTTTAATCTTGGTTTCTTCTTATCTTGCCATGTTGCCTGCAGCAAAGCAGCCCAAAGAAAAGGGTCCTGCCGCCTGTGAAGTTTTTAGAGGGAGAAGTCATATGGGCAAAGTTCAATCGAAGACCATGGTGGCCTTGTGAGGTGGTCGTTGACCCTGAACAGGGAATCTACCACAGAGTGAAAGGTAAGCTGGCCTTCGGCATTAATCACTTACCTTTGTTTTTCAGTTAAGCAACAGGCCTACTCTGTAACTTAGTTTAAAAGTTGCATTGTGCAATACAAGGGGTGGATAAAGTTACAAAAAGTTTATGTTCAATTAAAATAATATATAATTTTTTTTTTTTTAATATTTTAAAAAATAGTATTCTATTCCTAAATTATGTCAAATAGGATGCTGATTGTTGTTTGGATTGTAGGTCACGTACAGGTCACAAAGCAGTGCCTTTTTGCCAAAAAGAGACAAAAATGAGTTTAAAATAGAAACTTAAGACATTTAGAATAAGACTATAAATTTCTCTTATTGTAATCAGTCATATTATATTGGTGACCTCAAAAAACAGAGATCGTATTGCATCAGTACACATCACTGTTTGAAGCTGTTATTTCAAGTACAAGCATCCCCTGACACAGAGATTTTTAATATATTAGAAGTGTTTGTCTACTTTAACATTTGGCCTTGGCCATTTGTTTTCTTATGAATTTCTGTAGTTAAAATGTAAGCATTAATTTGGAGTCTCCCACTGATTAGGCAAGCTGGAGCAAATGTTATGTTTTGGTGCATTTGAATCTGGCTCTCCCATGTTTCTAGTCACTCAAATGCTACAGCTCCTTGTTTTCAGGTAACAGTCAGTAGGTTTGTCCATGTAACAACCAGTGTTTTAAAACCCGAACATTAATAGGCATATTTTTTTCCCTTTTATATACTTGTGTGCTCCTTATACAGGATGATGTTGTTAACATTTACTTGTAGGAACTGCATTGCAGTGCAGGTTTTTAAAATGGCAGAGGGGCAGAGAACAACCAAAGCTAAGGATGACATAACACTAAACGGCTGATACTGTCTTGTTTCAGAGCCCAGTGACCGGCCTTGTCGGCTTTACCATGTCAGGACCTTTGGGGAGCCGGTGGAGTTGGCCTGGGTGGAAGGGAAAGCCATTCACACTTTCAAGGGAGGCTTTGAATTCGAACAGCTCCCTCTACTGCGCCGGAGGGGCAAGCAGAGGGAGGAGAACTACAAATATACTGTAATTATTATTTTATGAATGATGTGTCACTCCGTATTCAATGTTTGTCAGAAGTAGTAGTAATTTTTACAGTAGTAGGTTTTTTATTGTATAATTTTGTATTTTTCATCATTATCATTAGCAGCTGAGCAGTATCACCATTAGAAAGTTCTCACACCAAATTTAACAAAAACAAAAAGTACATTTTAATACTTTTTAAGAATTTAAGACTTTAACATTTAAGTTTTTAAAGACTTTTTTCTGTTAAGTATAATTTGTGTAATGATTGAACAGTATTTATTTTTGTGGACTACTGGCCTCCTTTATGTGCAAAACTAATTGACGACAAGATTTATGAAGACCCGTTCTCTCTTTCTACAGATCGCTAAGCGTTATCAGGACTCTTGGAAATCCAGTGTGGCAGAGGCTGAAACTGTTCTCCCAGACAGACCCAAAATGGCTTCTTGCATATCTTCCTCCTTAGATGAGGCCTTCCATAATGGCTCCACACCAGAGAGAGAGAACAAAGCCCATATAACCCTTCCTCCCTCCACTTCACCTGTCCTCACTCCACCTGAAGCATCTCATATGACCAATGGAACCGTGTCGTCGCCGATAACAACTCCAGCAAAGCCAAGCATTTTAAGAAGGCCTCCTGGCAAGAAGAAACCAAATAAACCATCAAGGGACATAAGCAGTAAACACTCCAAAAAGACATTTCACAATAGTCCAGACCAGTCAGAGAGGGATGCGGGAGAGTGCCCATATTCTGACCTTGACTCAGTCCCTAAGATTTTATGTCCTAAAGCACTTGAACGTCAGTCCAAACTGGTCTCAGCTCCACCTTTGGCTACAGTTGTCAAAGAGGTGAAGAAACAGCCAGAGATTCAAAGTGGTTTGTGGTTCAGCAAAGCTGGCAAAGACAGACGACCTAAAACAACCAGTCCTATACCGGACCGCACTCTCTTTAGTAAGGTGCCCTGTAAGAAAAAGGCCTCATCTATTGTCAGTAAAAAGACAGTGGCTGCTAGTGTGACGTCCAATGTGACTGGTGTGCCTACTGACCAACCGGGATGGTCAGACAAGCACAAGACCCCAGTATCTCCAGAAACTGACATGCCCTCAGACCAATCAGGACATTTGAAGGGTAAAAGCACGTTGGTTGTTACTATGCCTTCTGGTATGACTGGAGGGTCCACTGACCAGTCAGGATTGTTGGACAAGCCTAAGACCCTGATCTCTGTTGAGACTGACATGCCCTCTGATCAGTCTGGATATTCAAAGAGTAAAAGGACTCCAGTTAGTAATGTGACTGTCAATGTGACTGGCATGCCTCCTGACCAGTTAGGCAGCTCAGATGTGAAAAAGACCCCAGTCCCCACCGTTGTGCTTAGTTCCATTGACCAATCCAAACGTTCAGAGGTTAAGGAAAGCCTGGTTTTCACTCAGCTTATTGGACATTCTGACAAGATGGTCAACAAAAAGGCCCCAGCAACTGGCATGATTTCTGACCAAGCAGAAAAAATGGAGAGTAAAAACTTCCCAGTGTCTGGTTTAAAGGTCAGCATCACTGACCCATCATGGAGACAAGGGAAGCAGAAAACCCTCGTCTCTGAGTCTGCCATGCCCATTGTCAAATCAGCACGTAAGGACACAAAGGGGAAGAGGACCCCAGACTCCAGTATAATTGTCAGTCCCACTGACCAACAAGGATGGACAAAGCCTGAAATGACACTAGATTCTAATGTGACTAGTGTGTCTTCTAACAAGTTAGCTAATTCAGAATCTAAAAAGTCTTCAGTTGCAAGGTTGACCACTAGTTGTGTGACTGGTCTGCCTTGTCACCAATCAGAATCGTTAGAAGGGAAAACTCTTCCACCCTCCAGTGTGACAAATATGTCCACTGATGAGTTACACAGCCCAGAGGACAAAAAGGTAGCAGTTGCAAAAGTGAGTGCCAGCAGTGTGGCATATTTGTCCCTTAACCAGACAGGATGGTCAGAAGCTAAAAAGTCCCTAGCCTTCGATGTGGCAAACGCATCTTCCGATCAGTTTGGCAGCTCGGAACTTAAAAATACTCCCATAACTAGTGTAGCTTATAATAAAACTTCTCTGCCCTCTCATGAAGTTGGAAGTTTAGCTGCTAGTAGTACTCCTGTATCCTCCATGTCAGTACATTCATCCTCCAACAAATCAAAGAAAACTTTAGATGATTTCAAGGAAGTTCTAGACAAAGTAAATAAAGGTCTTGATGAGCCGCCCGCTCACCTCCCTGCTAGCAACCGGCTGATGACCAGGGCCCTGAAAGCCATGCAGGAGGCTGAACAGAAAAAGCGTGAAAAGGCCCTCAAGGAGGCTGAGCATAGGAAGCTCTCAAAACCAAATTCATGCTGCTCCGCACAAAACTCAACTTGGATACCAGAATCCAAACTGGACTTCTGTTCTAAAATGAAATCTCTAAAGAGTGATTATGATGACAGTGGTGGTTATGATCAGAACAAAACTTTTTCAAGCTGCAGTACTCCTCCCTATTCTTCAGTGTTATCCGATTCAAATGACTTTGAGGCTGACATAAAGAGCGAGGACGAGGACTTCTCGATATCCCCAACTCCACCAATGGACTTCATACCCTTGACCTCTAGAGTAAAGACAAAGAAAGAAAAGTCTTCCTCTGACATATCCTCATCTTCACCCTCATCACCCTTTTCTTTTATGAATAACCTGAAAGACCTGGAGGAGATATCCTTCCAGTCCCTTACGAAGGAGAGTGATGGGAAACCCATCTCATTCAAACCAGACACAAACTTCAAGTTCAGCACTTTTCTTATGCTGCTGAAGGACTTGCATGACACTAGAGAGCGAGAAGGGGCTCCCTTAGAGCTGGAGATCGGGCCACCAAGTGCCCATGTTAAGGAGGAGCCCTTAGTGATGCCAACGTTGCCTGCGGAATCTTCTCTCACAGGCCAAGATCAACAAATTAAACATATCAATGACAAATGTAAACCCAAGTCAAGTCCAAAAAAAGAAATCACACACATACAAGATAGCGCAGGTCAATCCTCCAAAAGACCCTGTAACAGAAGGAGCACCTCCACTGTGGGGAGAAAGAAAGCCAACGCCAAAGTGCCTTGTCGTCCAGCAAGGTCAGGACCTGGCTACCCAGGCATGGAGGCCTTGCCGGGAAAACAGTCGTCCTCAGGCATGCGGACCAGTGCTTGGGAGAGACTCATCCAAGACAGAGGTAGTGAAGGTGGAGTGGAGGAGGAGGAGGAGAGTTGCAGCAGAGCAAAGGAGAAATTACAGAACTCGGTGCCTTTGGAGAAAAGGGTCTCTGATGCTGTGCTGCTCTCTCAACCAAAGGCGGGTCTGGAGCAGACAAATGGCCTTATTGCAGACTGCACTGAGAGGAACACAAACTCGGTGCACAGCACTGGAGGAAACAGGGAGACTCCTGTGGGTAAGAGAAGTCAAGATTAGAGTCTGACCAATTAATTGAAGTCCAGCTTGACCCAAAGCCCAAAAAATTTCTGCCCAACCTTGTGTGAACTTGAGCTTGCAGGGATAGGAGATTACTCTAGCAAGACAAGTGAGTCTCGTAAGGTTATCACTCTGCAATACACATCTGGCCTTCCACCGCTGATAGGAGGTTAAAAATAGGGTAGGTTC
Source organism: Myripristis jacobus (assembly GCA_900302555.1). Lineage (NCBI taxonomy): Eukaryota > Metazoa > Chordata > Actinopteri > Holocentriformes > Holocentridae > Myripristis > Myripristis jacobus. The sequence goes on from OMLB01012974.1 coordinate 17,807, forward strand.
ACACACAAACTGGATGGTCCAGTTACAGTTTTGGAAATTGATCCAAGGGGGTGATGTAAGCAAGATACAACACAGCAGGAAAGTAAACAATAATGTCAGTAGTGGAGTATGAGCCATGGCCATATACCAGAAGCCATATGTTCTGTCATTTCAAGACTGTAGTGCATAAATGTATTAAAAGACAAATAACTGTGCCGAAAGCTTTTGTCAGAGGCAATGTTTTGGCTCTTCTTACTGGATTCAGTATTACCAGCTTACCACTACATACAGATGGTAAATATAGCTCCCATGTGTTAAGCTGCATACCACTGTTTACCAACTATACTTGTGATTTCCATGACAACTGTGTTCTCTCACAGCACGCTGTGTTGAGGTCATATGATGTGTGGTTCGGATTGGTTTGAGCATTTGTTCAGGGATTTGTGGCTTGAGACTCATCTGGATCACAAATATAAACAGAGGCGAAGGACCAGTAGCCTCTTTTCAGTCCGAGTCTGACTTGTTCACACTAAGCATGTTAGGAGAAGTTCATTCAAACAATTATTTTGGTTCGTTTGGGAAGGTGAGAACAGTATCATTCAGATCCAGGTAGAACCAATTAACCCCACTAGGGCTGCCTGATATGATGAGTGTTGGTCCACTTCAGGCTTATTTTGGTGTTGCTTATTAGGAATAAGAATGTAATCCAAATTAAGCATTTTAAAATAGGAAAATGGTTTTATGGGTGTAAGGACACTAACAGTGACATCGGAAGCTCTGAAAGCCAGAAATGAGTATGGACAGAGGCTCATATTTTTTCCTGTGTTCTTAACTGTAAAGTCACATTATAGACTATATGGTGAAATGTTTAAGCAATATTTTAAACGCTAAATGTAACATTTCACATACTGTAAACAACTGAGGAATCAAAACAACTACAATGTCTTTTCTCATGTGTCTTCTTCAGCACATAAACGAATCAGAAAACCAAGCAAAAGGCTGATCGAATGGACTGAAGAGTATGATCAGATTTTCTCCACAAGGAAGAAAACCAAAAAGCCTCTCAAGTCAATTGGAAAGGTAAGAATTACACAAAGCAAGATGTAATACAACTATGTAAACAGGGGCTGTGTCATATATGTAAAATGCCATGGTGTCAGCAATCCGCCAGTGCATTTTCACTGCACATTCTAATTCTGAATACTAACTTTTAAGCATTCTCTTAGCTAAACCTTTATTTTTTCTAGATGGTTGACTTTGGATCAAAATGATTGAGATAAAATCTAATTTTCTCTATTACAGAAATCTAGGATGCTTTGCTTTTGAAAAATTCTTTGGTACTATTTAATTAAATTTTCTTTGATTGTGATGCTGGCCAAATACTTGATACCGGTATCAGTACTGTGTCTTCTTCAAATGGTTTATGATATAACAGTGACTGAAAATGAACACTCCACGTTTATTTTCTCAGGCAACTCAACCCATCAACACCACAGCCGATCCACCGCTATCAGACAAGGATGCACATGATAATGATGCACATGACCATCCTGCCTTGGATTTACTTCCTGAAATACAGACGCCACCTCCTGAAGAAGTCACTTTAACAACAGCCTCAGAAGTACAAGTTTCCAGTACTGAGAGCTCATCTTCCCAAGCACCAGTGCTTTCCATTGACACACTAACTCCGCCCCCTGAAGTTGAACCCTCCCTGTCAACGGAAAGAACAGAGACGCTTGTCAAAGACGATGGTGAGGCAGTGTTTGTTTGTCATTTTTTTTTGCAACAAGCTGCATTCAGAATCATACTGCAAAACAAAATAAACTGCTACAAATATATACTGATGTGAAGTATTTTTAAACAACATTTAGTCAAGGTTTATAACTGCATTTAAAGATCTTTGACAGTCTTGTTGCAGGAGACTTAAAACCACTCACAAGACAACCACAGGGGATTTCACCTAAGCAGCTTTTTGAGCCCTCAGATAGCATGTCTAGATGTCAGCTGTCAAAATTGGTTGGGGTTCAATTTCAATTCAAGATTTTACCAAGTTGAAATTACCTAGTTGACCTAGCTGCCCATTGTATTAAGGCTAATATGATGTGATCGCTAAGATAACTGGTGATTACAAGGCTTATCTTGGCCTCACTTGTTTAATTAATTAATTAATTAATTACAGTTTTTATTTTTTCAGCAATTGTGTAAAGGCTAGACTAAGGTAAAATAATCTTGCAGATTATTCTTAGTTATTGTTTAAATCTGCTTACAGTAGCTTACAGTAGGGGGGCTGTTCCCACCTGGTATTAACAACCGTCCCGAAAAATCCAAATACCCGTGGACAGCTGTCAGTCTGTCCTTACACACCTGGCAGTAAGATGCGTCTCCAAATTAGTCTCGCCTGCCCATTTGTGTTCAGATGTCACTTTCCCACTCTACATGCAAATAAACACGTGTCATTTCAGAGAGACAGAGAGACTTTGCTAGTCCTTCTTCCACGCAAAAAATAAAAATAAAATGGCATTTAACAGGCAGCAAGTGTTTAACAAAAGGGGACATCCTCTCTCTCTCCAGCGTCATTTTTATGCAGCTGTCAATCACTGAAGACGTATTTCACATCTGTTAAGTCTTGACCCGATCACGTCCAGGCTCACATTATTTAATTATTCCAGCTGGTCTGAGAAGGTTTATCCACCTGTAATATTTCTGTGGTATTCCTGTAGTAACTGCAACACACACATATGCATGGCTACAGCTTCCTATAATACTTCTGTAGTATTCATATGGTAACTCTGTCGTGTCTAAAATTAGAAAGAATGTGTTAAATTGAGCTTGGGCATGAAATTTAAGAATGGCTGCCGCCTCCGAATTTTATATGTAAGAAATCAACCTGCAGATTGTCTACATATTTTAGAGACCCCCCAAATTTCTTGCATCAGGTTAGTAAGTGATCCTTCAAGACAAAGTGGACACAAGGTGCCACACACTCAGGTGCTGGAGCTCCTCCTTTTACAGTTGAAAATAGTGGTTGATGAAGGTTATAAATGACTTAATACACTTTTACATTTCATGGATCCTGATAGTGTCTTTGTATTCCAGTCTCAGCAAATGCTCCAGTCCTGGAGAGGAAGAGGAAGAGAAAACCCACTCAGAAGATCCTAGAATACTGTCTGGAGGCAGAGGCTTCAGCAGCGCCGAAGAAGAAGGTATGAAATGGAAAAAAAGATGAAGGAGAAGTGTGTGTGTGTTAATATGTCAACTTTGATACACCTGTATGTGAATATTCTTTGTGTGTGCACAATGTATGTATGTTTTCCGTCAATTTTTTGTATCTCCGTACTGATTGCTGTTTTGTATTTTGCAGCGAGACAAGAGTAACTCATCACAGTCGTTAAAGAACAACACAACGAATCCTCCCCTAGAACCAGGTTTGCCCTCTGTAGAAGATTAATTTATTTGATTTTTCATGATTTATTAAACTGAAATTTTAGGAAGTCTCATGTATCTTAACGGCAACTGAAAATGAATTCCACTTGTTTCTAGAATTTTTGGAGATTGAAATATCTTGAAATTATGCAGATCATGCTTGCTTGTGTATGGACAGTGGTTAGCACTGTCGCCTCACAGCAAGAAGGTTCCCGGCTGGCCCTTTCTGGATGGAGTTTGCATGTCCTCCCTGTGTCTGTTTCCCCTGCCCCCTGTCCAGTGAGTGCTGGAATAGGCTCCAGCAACCCCCACGACACTTACAAGGATTAGCAGCTTAAAAAAATGAATGAACACTTGCTTGTTTATAAAATAATGTATTTTTTCAAAAGTCAACACCAGAGACAAGAGGGATTACTTCACAGCAGTAGTTGTTACTTTCTTTGAAGAAAAAATTACTGTTAAAACCAAATACAAAATTAAATAACTTGAGATGGATTCAATTAATAATAATTAATAATTAATTAAATAATTAATAATTAATTAGCATTTCTTGCTAGCCTCATGGTTCTTATGATGTGTCTGCTTCAGCTGCTGCTAACG
>OMLB01012978.1:1155-46393 GCA_900302555.1 Myripristis jacobus
TTCGAGTGAGCACCCACACATTTCACTGAATTGAAGAATAGTTCACCTGTTAAATTATTTTACTTCCCCGTAAGTAGTATGTAGGGCAGTGGCGATGCTATCTTCCCCTCATCATTCCTGCTGTGCTGGATACAGGTTGGATGCTAAGAGTCATGGGGAAAAACAAAAATGTTTTATTTTTGCGAAACTGTATTTTTGTTTATTTGAGCCAGGGACTCAAAAATATCATTGTTATGCATGTGATGGTCATTCATGCATCTTCTCTCTGGGAGAATACCTGTGAAAGTGCTGTTAAACCTGTTGGATTTAAGAGATTATTTTTAAAGAAAGTTTATCAAAGGATATTAACCCAGTAACAGGAGGCTAATATGTAGCAGTGGGGCCTTCAAGCCATTATCCAGTACAGTAAAAGTAATGATAGAAGGATAGCATCACTACTGTCCCTTCATTTAGGGGTTGCAGAGGGTTGTTTTTTTTTTTTCAGAATGAGGGAACTATCCCCTGACATCTGGTGGGGGCTCAACGTCACATTGTGAAGCCCCAAAGCCTCGCCTTACACTGCATCTATACCTCACACTGAACGCGACACAGTCAACAAATCGCTGGAGTTTCATGCATTCCCCACAGAGCTGAGCAGCCAGAGAAATCCAGCTGATGTGTGGAAGGTCAACAAGCTTGTTGGCTGAGAGAAGTTGCAGCACACACTACGCTCCAATGCTACCTTGATGTAACAGAGATATAAATAATTTTTCAGTCCTACTGAGACCTGACGCAGACCCAGCAGGGGTGAAATGTTATTATTTCAGTAGACTTCATCTCAACCCAGCACCTCAGAGGATGATGTGCATTTGATTTGCAATTGTTTTTCAGCTGAGAAAAGTTGAACAACAGCCAATCAGATTTCCACGCTTCCTTGTTTCCCAATTTGGATTTAATTTCATGAACAATAGTTCCACCTGGCAAGCGCAAAATGGATGAGAAGTTGATTACAATCATTCAAAGCTTCCTACAACTTTTATCTAAAAGGCTAAGAAAGAAAACAGAAGCTCCTGTGCTCTGCCTTCTGCACTTTGCCTTTAAAGCATCTTTACTAGGAGCATTGTTTTGGTGCCGAAGCCTTCATCAGATTACCTTTGATTTGTGAGGAAGACTTTTCCTTCCTCAGTTGTCAACCCACGGTCTCCTCCTATGCACCTGTCACTTTGTACTCAGGTGTGCAAAAGCTTTACTGTTGGATTTGAAAGACAACAGAAATAAACATCTCAGCACCAATTAATTCAACACTGGGGCTAATGGTAAGCACTTAACTTATTTAAATTTCAAGGGTTTTCTTTATTTTTGATTAATTGAGCCTGATTAACCCTTGCTTACAAGCTAAGTTACCTAATCAAAACAATATGTCACCATTAAGGGTAACACCACAACAGCAAAACACACATGACTTACTTTGTAGACTGTTCCAGTTGAGTCTATGTAACAATCTGACAGATTAAAGCGACACATAAACCAGAATGAAAATATTGTTCCCCTTGACCGACAGCATATCGCTCATTAATTTCTGACAGCGCCATCATTTCAAAACTGCATCATTTGAATGAGTCTGAAGAATAAAAGTTGAGACAAAGTAATTGAGCTCTCTGTCGCTGCTGTCATATGAAAATCTCCACAATTTTGGCTATTTTCATGTTTTCATGCCAGCAAAAGGCATCCATCCTCCTCTGCGGGTTGAGAAAATTACACAACACTTGGTGTAATGAAAACCAAAGCCCTGCTGGAGAAACTGATTACGCCAGCTGATTACATTGATGTTTCAGAGAGCATTTTCACCCAAAAGCCCCTTTAACAAGTAAGTTAACAATAAACAATGAGGTATTCCGATACAGAGAATTGATGGACTTGGCGAATGCCTCCCCGCCTCATGTTGTGATGTTCCTCTTAAATGCAGGACTCCCTGGAGTGCATTATCTCGCTTATACCACAACCACATGCCAGCATAAAAAAAAAGGAAAGTTAATTAACTTAGGGTGTGATGTCCTCCAAAAATAATAATAATAAAAAAAAAATCTGCCTGCACAATTTTTGCATGGGTTAGACTAATATCTGGAACAGCCTTGCAATGGAGACACAACCAGCTGCTTTGGCTTTTCAACTTAAGCTACAGCACTGTAGATGCTGTGGATTTGCCAAAATGGATTAAACATGGCACATATCTACACAAAAGAAAATGGCCCTGCTTTCTCAGTGTTAGTTACATCCGCGCTAACTGCTGTGTTGCTTTACTGCAGTTTTGGATTGCTTTATTTATTTCAGCTAACATAGTTGGCTTAACAAAACACTCATTTTTAGTAGGGCTGTGTGATATTTTTATGTTGTGACTAGACTAGACATTGTCTGGGATTTTGGGTATCATAATATCATGATATCATAATATCATCAAGTGTTGTCTTTTCCTGGTTTTAAAGGCTGAATTACTTGTTAGGCTTTTGTTGCTCCTCTGTTATTTGCCTCTACCTGCTTGGTCATCATATCACATTATCCACATTAAGGATTATTCATCAGAAGTTTCATGTGTGTAATTATCTCATGAAACCACCAGTAGCCATCCCTACAATATTAGCCCGACTTGCTGACGTAGCCATTAGTTTATTGCTGTTAAAATCATTTTTATATCCTGAGCATTGATATAGAATAGGATTAAATATTTGGCAGGTACTATGTTTGAGGTATTCCAATAAATGTTTTTTTTCCACAACCTCCAGCCAACCAAATTCAAGTAATGGCCGTCATATGAATATGAGTAGACGATGGTGGCCACAGTGTGAACAGAAGAGGAAAAAGAAAGCAAAGAGGCCCACATGCACACCTCTGCAGCCTCCGAACAATCACTTGGACAAAGATCTAATCAGCCCTTCAAAACTCTGATTATTGCCATTGAAAAACCTCCGGTGGTGCATTTCGTAAGCGGCCTCCCACGTTGTGTCACAATGAGGGTCATGATCAGCGCGCTCGCTTGAACTGCGACTTGACAGCACATCTAACATCACCCGATCATTGTTCCAACATGAGATATGCAATGTCTCATTTATCTCGCCGAGCTCTGCTCATTAGCCATGCTAGGCTCTCAGACTGTGATACGGTCTCTGGAGGCCTAATAGCTGCAATTAGCATTAGAGCTGCAGTAGTATCTCGAAACACATGATACCAGACCCTCCTCCACACACACACTGGGGCTGGGAACCTGTCAGAGGCAATTGCAGCAGTGGTGTGCAGAGCAAGAGGAAGGCAGATAGAGAGCGAGAGATAGACTGCTCTTTGCCACCCAACATGCAAGGCGGCGCTTTTTTGTGCATTAACTAATAATGTTGGGCTGAGGTTGCCAGGTTTGATTTCATTGGCTGTCAGCATGACCACTGGACCTGGATTAGCACCAGGGGTAGAAGGAGAGGGAAAAAAAAATCAGCGAATTAAAGTCTTAATGGGGGCTGCTTTTAATTTAACTAAAAGCACGTCTATTAACTGCATTTAAACCAATTTATCCTTTTTAATGTAATCTCGGTCCCAGTGGATAAACAAAAAAGGGCTGCTTGTGCAGATTTTCCTGCACATTAATAATTTTAGTTTGATTAAGTTAATCCTCATTTAGCTAAGTGTTTCTAATGTACAGGAAACTGACAGGTCTGGGAAAATGAGGCATAGTCCATAATCCTATTACAGAGGCCACTGCCAGTTCTTTTTAGAGATCAATACTGTTAATTCTATCTTTGTGAATGAGGGCTGATGGTCATTATTGATCGATCAGTTCATTCATTCATTCCGGCGTTGTTTATCTGTTTGTTCATTCCTGCATTGACGCGTGAATTCATTCATGCATTAATTCATCTGCGAATAGGTCTGCTTTTTCGCTTATTGGCTGATTTAATGATTGACCAGTCTTTCTTTTCAGTCTCATTTCCATGTCATCTGCATCCCACAGGCCCCTCCAGATAAAAGCGCCAGGCTCACTCCTCCTTCAAGTGCCTCTTCAATATGAGCTGTGTCGAAGCATTATCCCAACTTCTCCTCCTCAGTTTTGCTCATTATGCCACACTTCTGCTGCAGCTTGTTGATGCTGCCAGACCAATTAAGCTCACAGCACACCCAGCCTCACATGTGGCAGAAGGTGCTACTTCTGTTTTCAGAGCAAACATTACCACCCACCAACACACCATTTCTCCTCTTTAACATCAGAGGGCTTCACTGCGCTGTATACTTGAAGCTTTCCAACTTCGTCACAGTCAGCCTTTCTTTGTGACGCACTGGAGCATTCAGCTTATTGTTCCTCTTGTGGTTTCATCTTGTAAATTGGTAACGGTCTAGAAACAATCTGTCGCATGTTTTCGTTTTTCTGTTTTAGATTGTTTAATTTTTAAGGTGGGCAAATTTTGAAACGGATGAAAATAGCGGGGGCTGTGCTGCATCTGGTGCGACAATGCAATGTGCTTGATATGAACGAGACTGGCTTTTTGTTAAGAACAGAAAAGTAGCCTTGCATTGCAATGAACAAGAACACTCTTGGCGATATGTGCCACATTGATATTTGCAAAGATACTCTGACAGGTTGCTAACTTAACTTATCCTCTAGGTTGCAATTTTCTACAATCCAACTGCAGTATTATCAATGTACCGATGACTTGATGAAGAAGAAAATTCCCTGTTACAGCTGGTTTTTGGGGGATTTTTCTTGCTCCGGGGGGTCAGGGAGTGACGTCCTGTTTGTTGCAAACTTGTGTGCATGAAAGGCCCTGTGAGACTGCAAAGAGTGATATTAGGCTTTAAATGAACTTGAAATAACTGATATTAATTAGCAAATTACAGATTCTGCTCAGTCATTCAATGAATTTTCCCAAAAATTGCCACTTAAAAAAAAAAACAATTACTGGTAACACTTTACAATAACAGTACAACAATTAACGTTAGTTAACGTTAGTTCGTGCCGTAATGGTTAATTAACTGTTAGCTATTTATTATGGCATTTACTAATGTTAATAATATCTACAATAACCCTTAAATAACATATAAATTAATACCTTAGCATGAACAGCATTAGTAAATGATTCTTAGACACATTAGTTAACTGTTACTTAATGTTCATTACCTGTTACTTAATGTTTATTACGGCATTAACTAACGTTAATTGTTGTACTGTTATTGTAAAGTGTTACCCAATTACTTCATGTGGCTTATGCAGCATGACCCCAGTCTTCCAAAGTCAAACGATCACTTCTTGCTTAGAAAAACACACAGAAAAACCCATTATTTACACAATTATTTGGGGCAAATCTTCACTATAGCCTAAAGTAGAACAGTTCACCCTGTAAGATGCAGCCAGGCCTTCCTTCTGCTCGACAGGAACTGTTCCTTTAACCTCGCCGTACACCTGCCACAGAAAAGTTCATGGAAATCCCAAATCCTTTCATTTCGTTAGCTAGAATTTGGGGTCATAAGTGCTCAGAGTTGTTGGTTTGATGTCATCATGGCTGTGAACGAGCGCTACATGAGGATGATGCATTGCAGCGTCGCATTGATGCAATAGGCTCCTAATGGCTGTAAGGGTGTTTGCCTTGAAAACAACACAGCACACTGAGATCACAAGCAACCCAGCTGTCAGAATCAGGCCGAGCTTTGTAACTAAATGAATTCTGTGACACCACACAGAACTTTCTGTGCTGTTATTAGTGAGCATGAAGTGCCTCAACAAAATAATGTGTGGCTTTTTATAATGAAGTACATTGCTGTATAAGCAGCACTTTGTGCAATGCCACGAGCTATGTTTGCTGACAATTAAATTGCAATGGTTAACTAGCAAGTCAGGCCGTCTAAAGTTACTCAGCTCTCCTTAGCAGACATGAAGGCAGCTCTTCTGCTAGGGAGCCAGAAATCATTTTCAGATAGACTGATAATTAATTGGCTTTGCATGTCTGTGCCACGAAATGCATCGTGGGAGAGGACAGAATCTGTATTCGCTCCAGCCTGAGCTCTCTCTCGCTGTATCATGACAACTCTGTCTTCCATAAGGGAGACAGGTGGGGAGACAGGGAAGAGAGGAAAGCATGATAACGGAGGAACGAAGAGGAGGAGGACGGGCGAATGACGTCCAATTTTCCCTGTGCCTGAAACCTTTGGCATAGTGTATACCTCGATGGCATTCTGAGGGGGAGAAGATGAAGAAAAAAGGGGAGAATGAGCAAGAATAATAAAGAAGGTGACAGGGACAGTGACAGAAAGGAGGTCTGTTTAATTGCTTCGACAACCTCACCCCACCTACAACCCAGTTTAATCCTGCAGCTGGGAGAGGAGGACAAGGGAGGAGGAGGAAGAGGAGGAGGAAGAGACGAAGAGGAGAGACTGCGAGGCTGATGGGGAGAGAACAAGGCCCAGTAATCTCCCAGAGAAGCTCCTATTATCTGCCATGCTGTCTCGGAGCCTAGAGCCCAGATCCCTGGGGTACAGCTTGTGCCTCTCCTCAGACACACACACGCACATACACACACACACACACACACACACTCACACAAATGCACAGGTAAACGCACACCCTCTCTCCTTTCTCAGACACACACACACACACACAGTGGAGGAGATAGACCGAGAGACAGACAGATAATCTGACAAGCGGAGTGAGAGGCGAGCAGGGAAGCGTCCAGACAGACAGGCGGGCTGACAGACAGGCAGCCTAACAGGCACAGAGGTAGACATGCAGGCAGTTATAGGCGAGCGGGCAGACAGACAGGCTGGCAGGCCGGCTATGCTCCGGCACCCAGTGTCCCCAAGTAGCTAGAGATATTGCTGCTCCAATGAACAGCATAATGACAGTCTCTTCTACTTCACATGGGCCGGCCGATGTAAAAATCTACCAGTAGTCGTTCCCTGCTTCAATTTCATCAGGAGAATACGTTGTGCCGCGGTCCTAAAAGGAGCAAATATGAGAGTAAACGGCTACAGGGCTTAGCGACAGTGGGAAGCAGGGCAAATTTTGACTAGGTAAACAGTTTCAAGGGCAAGTTAGCTTGGGCTGTATTTACACAGGGGTATGAATGAACTGGAATTTTCTCTTCAGTTATTTGTGCAGCTCCGGATGCCAGACTTCACTATTACAGTGGAGATAACTGTGTGTGCGTCTGTGTGTGTGTGTGTGTGTGTGTGTGTGTGTGTGTGTGTGTACTTTACAGACCTATCATCAGATGAGGAGTATGGGGAGTGTGACAGTAGAGAGGACAGAGAGGTTTGGTGAGGTACAAACACACACACTCACACACACATACACATGCACACACACAGCCTTCGATTAAGACAGATGAACGCCTCCTGCTAGCCGTTGCTATGGCTACTTTGTCAAACCAGCGCAGGGGATTGAATAATAGCTCGGGAATCCCATAGCATTCAATCTTACACGCACAAGCTTGTGCATGCAGCCACCCACACACACACACATACATAACTCACCCACGTATATATACACACTCACACACACACACACACACACACACACACACACGCACACATGTGCACATGCAGCCTCACCCTCAGTCAGTCAGTCCTACTTTCATTATCCAGATGATTCACAGGGAAATTGCATCATCTGGCGCAATGATGCGGACTCTGGAGTGTGATAGTGCGTTTTATTTGGTCTGATAGGACGGCAATTAGCCACGTAATGGATGGGCAGCCTATCATACAAGGCTAATTAAACAAGCATTCACGCTACAGTAATTGGGTTTTCAGCTCAGAGAGCCAGCCAGCCAGAGACCCCGGTTTCAGCCCGCGGTTCAATTTGGAGACAGATTTGGAGATGGATAACTGATGGGGTGCACAAGGTGCCACTATTACCCGGGTCACAATCCAGCAATTTTGGCTTTCTTCTATCATTTAGACCACCTTTATACTTGTTAATCATTTCATGTGGATCCTCACAAGTCACTGCCAGGCCTGTCGGGCTTGCATTCTACTCTCTTAAGTCTGTTTCTGATGATAATCGCTCTGTTTAAGTTGACGCATCTGCTTGTTTATGTGCATATGCTTACTGTGAAATGAATAAACAACTGTGAAATGAATCAGTTAGGCTACGGAGGCTATATCTATAGTTAGTTAAGTATTCTTTCTTGCTTTGCTTGAAAAAAAAAAAAACTATTATGCACAATGCCTGCAAGCCTTTCTTTTTCATTTTCAAGACTGCATACTGGCTATTGTGATTTTTAAATTACAGTAGTTGCAGGATAGTGTTTTTTTTTTTTTTTTTTTTAGGGCGCATAGACCCAAACTTTTAATGCACTATTCATTAATGTGCTTCTTCAGCAGATACCGTGGTGAAGATAACCTCAGTCACTCACAGCTATGCTTCCTCCTTTTGGGAGTGAACTGAAAAAGACAAGAAAGCAATTATATCTCTACCACTATACTCATTTTCAGGTGCTCTCTCTCTCTCTCTCTCTCTTTTCTCTGTTCTCCCAGTCTGATGACAAATGGACGAGGAGGAGCAGAGCTGCAGGTGCTGATGGTGTATGTGCATGTATCTGTGTGTGTGTCCCTCACAGTGGTGGTGGTGGGGGTCTCTTATATTGTGTCTGTCTCCACACCATCAGTCACCAGCACAACAATGACCACAACCACCGACAGGGATTAGCTGGCTTTTAGCGACCTCTCCCCATTTATCCTCAAATCAGACTTAACAATGGCTACATTTACCTTCACAGTGACCTGGCTGCTGGCCGTGTGAAGGTCCTGTTCAGGTTAAACTGTTTTCATGAACCTCTGGTCCCTTGCAACTGAGTATGTCTGTTGCCATAAATAAACCAGCTAACAGAATAGTCCTGTCAACCAGAGCTGTTTCACAAACAAAAAGCACAAAATGGTCCACCGGCAAACAAGTATGAACAAGGTGCAGCTACCAACTACCCAGTTACTCCGGATCAAGTGGAAATGACCAAGACCCCAACAGAAATAACCCTCGCTGCCGCTGTGTTTTCGTTGGTGTAAAAATGCACTCACGACTCTTTTCAAAGAGCGAGTTGCACAAAATAATTCACCAACCCCAGTTCACTGCCTGGACTGTTTGTTTTTTAAAATAATTTATTTAACCAACACATTTTGTTTAAATAAATGACCCCGAAGCTTCCTTCGTGGTTATTTATAAAATGAGCAAAAGCACGTCATGTAGTCCCCAAGAATAAAAAAAGTCCAAACAAGTTGAGTCCATTTATTTCCTATAGAGCTGCGCGACCGGGGAAATTCAGCTTAATAAGCTTGTAGACTTGAGAGAAATTGGTCTTCACCCAAAGTGCTGGTCATTGGGAGCCAGCAGCCAATCAGATTTCGGTGCTTCTTTATTTCCTTAGTTTGATTTCTGTTGCGTTAACAATAGTTCTTCAACAGCCATTCAGCGCTGGCCAGTTCTTTACTACTTTTACTTGAAAGACAACAGGAAGAGATGTTTCCAGAATAATGCCCAGAGAGCAGCAGCATCCATTGGTGGGATCAATGCTGAGTTCTGAGGGGGGTTTCTGTTTACTTTTGATTAATGCTACCTGATTAGTGCGGGCAAACCATCTTTGTTACTCATCATAGATTGTTGTGAGAGGTAATGCCAGAGCATCAAAAAGCCATAGTTCGCCTTTTCAGGACTTTATTAGCTGCAAGAAAGTGCTACATGAATGCCACTGGAGCCTCTTGCAAACCATAAACCCACACGAGAATAAACAGTGGAACCCAAGTGATGGGAGTGACATGTTCTCATACCACAGCACCCAGTTTAATTGCACAGTAAACCAAGCATCTTAACTGCAAATCAGCATGGGTTTACCTGAGTTAATCTTGATTTACATGCATTGAAAAAACCTTGAGTACCTCAGCAGCAAGGTTGAGAACGCTGTTCCCTGCATATGTGAATGTAGCCAGTGATTAACTAGCACTCAGTCATCCTCAAATCAGAGTTAATCACTTGAAAATTGCTGGTGAATAATGTTTTCAGGCAGTTTGAAAAGATATCCACTGAGCCACTTTTTTCCCAGCTCAGGAGCTAAAACAAAGCTGTTGAAGTGTTGCGCCGCTTTTTACGAGCACAGCAGGTGAACACCAATTCTGAACAATCCAAATCATTTACCCAACAGCGGCCCTGTGTCGCCAGTGGTGGTAGGAAAATAAAGAAAATACAACATATCTAGTTTTATATTTGTATAAGTGCCCATTGCTTTCCATATCTGCCATGACAGTGGAGAGGAGCGATACCCGGCTGTTCCTGGCTTAGAGAGAGAGAGAGATGGCTGGAAGAGCCACTCTCATCTTGAAAGGATTTAGGAAAGCAGAGACAATGACTAAATTAAAGTGATATTGTGTCTCTTCTCCCCCACTCTCTCTCTCTCTTTCCTTCTGTCCTCTCTATCACTCTCTCATCCTACAATCTCTGCCTCTCCGTTTTTCTGATTGATACACCCATTTCACGAAGATTTCACGCTTCAAGGATCCCAAATGGGTCTGGTCTCATGACAAACAGATCAATTTTTATAGACTTGAAAGTTGCTGGTCTTGAAAATTGTTTGACTATCTTCAAGAGTCCACAGTCACATGGCGGCACCCTCCCCGGCCTCCTTCTGAGCCGTGGGTCTTCAAATGCCATTGTTGTATTGTTGTCATAAACCATTCATGAAGTTGCTAATATACATTGCTGCCCAAATGTATTTTGCTCCATCTCCCACACTGAGGAGACTCAAATTAATTTGCAAAGCCACAGAAGAGCAAAAAAGCTACAAAATATGTCAAAAGGGCTAAAAAGCTGCATTTTGCGTCATCTGAAATATTGTTAAAAGTGCTGACACAAAGGCCTGCGTGATAACCTTTATGGTTTGGAGGCTTGTAATGTACGCAGCAGGTGGCCGAGCCTGCAAGCGCTACAGCTTCTGCAAAAGGAGAAGTCTCCACAAGATCCACCTGCCTCTTTGAGATATGATTGGTAGCCTGGAGTCACACACACTTCAGCCTGCTAACAAATGCAAATACACACCAGCACATTTACAGAATCAAACACACACAAAAACATACAGAAACACATAGAAATGCAGCAATGCATATGTTGTAAAAGCTGTCCGCACACAAAAATGGGCACGCGCTGCAAATGCATGCGCGTGTGTGTGTGTGTGTGTGTGTGTGTGTGTGTGTGTGTGTGTGTGTGTGTCTGCCCGTACAAACTGGGGCTGTAATTAAAGTGGCCATGTCTCCACCTGGAGTGACTTTCCTCAGCGCAGATTTTCACAGTGAAGCAGTCGTGTCTCTAAAAACGCTTTGATCGCAGCGGGACGCAGCAATGGAAGGGTAGGGTAGCGCATTTACATCTCATTCATAGAGTACACAGCAAGGTGAACCTGCCTGCCTCACTGCAGTGTTATGCATTTGTGTGTGTGTGTGTGTGTGTGTGTGTGTGTGTGTGTGCCTGTATATGCTTCCTTCTCTGTCTCTCTATGAAAAAAATGTACAAGTTTCTTTCCTCACTTGTACGTGTTTCTGCGCCAGGTTAAAAAAATGCCCCCTTTTATGCCGTCTGAAACTGATTTTTAAGGGTATTTCTTTCTTATTGGGGATGATTTTCCTGATATATGAATTAATATATTTCCATTGCATCTCATCACATGAAAACTCAATATGTATCACTAAGATTTGTCTAAACTTCTTCCCCACCATTGCCACTCACACAGGTCATACAGGAGAAGATGAAGTCGTTTCCTCTGTCTTCAACCAGACCATCCTCCATCTCTTAAAAAAAAAGTTTCTTTTTCATTTTCATTTTCTTTTTCTTGTTCTTTTTTTTTGGGGGGGTTATTTTTTGTTGACGCTGTGGTTTATGCGGGCTTGGCATTTTCTTCTACTGCTCGCTACATGGAGCCAAAAGTTTTTAGCACTCTAGACTGCGTGCTCAGTTGTTTATTGGTCAAAAACCACTAGGCTCCCATAAATCAGCTACGGTAGCCCATTGGGAACAGTAGTCGCATTCACAGGTGGATCTATGACACTTCAATAAATAAAATGTGAACAGCATGAAGCAAAAAAAAACAGCATTTCTAATTACTGGTTGCATTCTTTTCCACCTTATTTTTCATTCACAGGCATTTTTGGGGGCGTTTTTTTACCCCAAGCTCCCTGTTGATGCCTGACCCTGCTGTGCAAAAAATGCTGCATGCTCGCTGTTCCGTGCGTTTGAGTCCAACATCTCTATCTGACTTCACCTGTGTGCTTGGGTGCATGTAGAACTATGAGAATGCCTATTTGTTGCTGGCAAATGCAAGCAAACCACAATTTTCAGAGCTGTAATTCTCCATCTGTCTGACTAACAGTAGTTTCACAGCCAGAAATGACAGAGGCCTTGAGTGTGTGTGTGTTTGCGCGCGGTGGATGGCATCATTTACCAGTCTACTAAATCCCGAGCAGGCAGCCACATAAGCAGCCAGAATGGTGGATTGTACACCAGAGAGCAATGAGTCGTAACACTCAGAGCCGCTGATGGGGGGACAGTAGGTGGAAGGACAACTCCGGCTTGATTTACTTCTCACAAACAGCAGAGCTCCTCGGCCTGCTGAGATGTTAACATTAGTCTTCACACAATACGAGCATGTGTTTTGGTCGAGTTTGCAACGACAAATGTCATGTATTTTAAATTCATCTCAGAAAAATGGACAGCACCAGCAAAAAGAAATAGAACTGGAATTAAACAGTCTGTTTTGGCCTGAACAGGTGACAGATACCATTGTGCAGCTACACTATATATTACAGTACACTAATGACACATAATGAGCTGTACTTTGTAGCAAATTAGGCAAAAAATAGAGGTAAAATGTTATTTACTAGGCAAACAGTGAAACAAAACACACTTGTACCCTAATTAGACACACACCTAAATTATGCTGAAATCAGAAACCGCATAAAATGCTGCATTATACCCAAAATATACTATACTAGTGACACTTGTCCATTACGTACAACTGGCCCTGCCAGCTTCTTCTGGGCATGTTGACATGTTTTTCCTCCCTGCTAAACCAGCCCCTCACAAGTGTATGGCTCAGCTCGTGTGGAACCTCACCGGGGGTGGTCCCAAAAATAGTCCCCGGTTCCAGATACAATCCCAACTTTTACCTTATAGAAAGCGACTAGAACCGATACCATGAAGGGAGGTTATACACTATTATACCAAATTACACTCTAACTGGAAACCAAATAGGAGATCCTAATACACTATTAGACAATAAGTAGAAACCAAATACAATTCCATATCAGATCCAAAATATGCTAGTTAGACGATATTCTACCAAATTATGCTGTAATTAGACACCAAATTTAATTCCTACATGGGCCTATGATAACTTCATTAGACAACACAGAGTGTAATTAGATTAATTTGATGCCATATTTTATCAGCCATAGCCTTTATAATAGACAAAACAGTGCTCAGAGGACAATACGTTTATTTGTCCTTTATTTGATATAGTCTCACTTTATAGGGTCATTTGCTGCTCATTAGCCGCCTAGTCTCGATGTTCTCCCTTAGAGTCTCTTAGAGTTTGAAGTTAGTCAAGCATAGCCTAAAACATGCTTCCTCCATGTTCTCATACCAGATATCACACTATTTAATGCCATGTGTCTGACCCATTATTCTGAAGGAGATTAAGGAAGGACAGAAAGATAAACAAATAAATGGATAAAAAAAGGGACAAATGACAGAAGTAACAAGTAAAAGAATGGACAAATAAACAACCACAGAATAAAAAGTAAGGAAGAAGAGAAGCTGAGCAAGGAGAGAGGAGCCCAGCAATGTTCAGAGTCAACCGAACATCTTCAAAATATGATATCATGTATTTCTAGAAAGTGGGGTGGCATGTGGCAGCAACTCCCATCGACATTCAGTGTTGACATTTAAATATATTGTGTTAACAATTACAAATATAGTCATTTCTAAAGCATCACTGTTCAGCATCACTGATCTGACATTTCAGTTGAGGATCTGTTTTCCATCCATCTGTTTTTGTGGCAGCCAGTAATGAAAAGGGGGAAATGGGCTCTTCCTACAACACAAGCGATATATCCTAATTTACAAACAGGACAGAAATCGTGTGGTCTTGAGAAAAAAATTACAAATCACAAGACGTACTCTGGTAATACCAGAGCTGTCTGGAGAAAGAGGGGATCTGGGGACATCTGCAGGGAGAGCTCCGGCCAGGGACAGAGCATCAGATGGAGACTGTCCCCTGAAAACGGGGACATCCGATCACCCCATCTCTGGGTGTCAGCATTAGTATCATCTAAAATAATGATGAAGATGTGGCCCATTAGAGTTCACCACTGCGCATTTCTCTGCAATATGAATAACTATCAAAGTGTATGTTTACTAATAGTAGTTTGTGTATATGTTTTAAAATCTACCTTGAAGGACTGAATCACATAAAGCCTGCATAGGAAATTTCAGAAATGCATATTATATTATACACAGTAATACTTTTGCAAAACTGCATATTTTGGGAATAGGATTTTAAACATAACACCACAATTTTACATACCAAACTTGTGTTTATTGGTGTGAAAAATGATACATGAGGTCAAACACTCGTTGATGTTTATTTATGTTAATGTGCAAAAGTCATACAAATGAGGAGGTGTGCAAATGACAGAGTGACAAATTAGGACAAGTATCCACACTGTCAGCATTGCTATTTTGTGCATATTTTTCAAGTATGACCACCTGTCAGTCCACGTTACACGCTAAAATAAAATAAAATAATACCTGTTGATAAATTTAAACAAAAAAGTAAAAAGGCTGACAAAGAAAAAAGCAATGCATTGTGCAAAGTTTGCTACATTCGGTGTATGAAATGCAAAAGGGCACCTGGCAGGTAAGAGAGATGTTGTGACTACAGCCACGATGGGATAAATCCAGTGTAATTGCCTGGAGGATCTGGGTATTTATCTCGCGCCGTCCAGACACAGCAGCTGGGACCCCACGGTTGTCCTTATGGCACCCGATGGTCCCGCTTGTGGACTCCCGCCACTCAAACTCTGCAGCACATAATTACAGTAGCAGTGGAAATGTGAAATAGGAAGTTGTGCACAACAACAAATGACTAAACTGTCAAAATAACCTGAGAAAAACATATAAGTTACATCAGGCCTGTGTTTTGTGTGTGTGTATAACAACAGTCACCCTATTAGTTACAAAACTATTGTAACACTGCTGATATCAAACATTCAGCCATTCATAAATCAGGTATCACAAGTATTATTCAATATCTTGGCATAGTAAATAATATCTGTCATATCATTATCTAGTCAAATGTCACATCTATTTCCTGCTCCCACTTCTTGGTTTGCCAAATCAGAACATTTAATTGCATTTGCTTTGGAATTCAGAAACAGCAAATATGAATGTGTGTTGTCTATGCTATTTACAACAAGGCTAGCATGAGCCCACAAGCATGGGTTTTCATTAGTTTATGAAAATAAAAGCCTTTAGGCGCTACGTATGGAACATTACATCTCAAAATTTTAGCTTTGGCACACTGCAAAAAGGAAAAAAATGGTGTAAAGGCTTACATGAGTTGATGGTGCAGTTTTATTGGGTGATGGTGTGCGATTGCTGCCTGGAAACTGGAATATATTGTACAATATACCTGAAACCACAGGAAGCGGGGAAAAAGCCAAAATATTTGTTGGCAGGTAACAAAACAGATAAGGGGAGGACAGAAGGCGGGTGGTGGTGGTGGTGGTGATGGTGGTGGCGTGGTTGGAGGCAAACAAAGGAGCTAACTAGGTAAAGAAGGAGCGAGAAAAAGTTGAGCTGCATGTTTTGCTCTCAGGAGAGGCAGGTGCAGATGCCTCTTGGTGGGTGTCAGCGACCGGCCGGGTCCAATCAGATCAGGTAATGATGCGCTGCTCGGTTTGTCCAGTCCCAGACGGGGCCGAACACAGGTGAGTCTGATTAATCAGGAAGCAGCTCCACAGCTCTGGTAAACAGCAAGCAGACACAACTCATCTATCACTGCCTGATTGTTCTCAGCTGGACAGGATGGATCTTATTCACCCTTAATCATTTCTGAAATATGTCCCTGTTAGCATGCAAGGGGGTGCTTTCTGGAGGAAAAAAAAAAAACTCTGGGAGGGTTTTGTCTTTTGGATTCATGTGAGAGTGATTTGATCAGATTTGGCCTTTTGTCTGAAGCATTTCATACAGCATAAATGCCATTATTTTCAGCCTGACCCCTATTTTCCCATTTCCATCATTCTAATTCAGAGCAAAGTCTCGTCAGCCACCTGTCTATGGCGCTACTCCCAACCAGTGCAGTCTTGTAAGGCCAAAAATCGACCCCATGAGCACCCAAAGCATGTATTTTTCAACACACTGAGGCTTGGACTGCGCTAAGGCAGTATAATAAAATTTAAAGCTATATTTATACACCCAGTGGCCACTTTATTAGGTCCACCTGCACAATCCAATCCAACTGTTCTGCCATGTAGTTTCCTTTACTGCTGCCTATAATGCTCAGGTTTTTTTGTTGTCACAGTAATAAAGGTGTTCATTCACTTCTCTGTTTGGCATTGAGCTCATAGTTAGTGCTGCTGTTTCACTGGACTGCATTTTACTGAGAACCGTTTCCACTATTCTCATGTAAATAAATAGGGAGGACAAAAAATTAGAACACCTCTCTATATGAGACGTAAGACATCTGAAAACTACAACCTTAATAATAAATATGTAATTAAATCTACACAATGTCTAAAAATAAATTCTCCACAATGTCAGCAAAAACTGAACATTATAAACTTTGTTAAAAGGTAGAATTTATGGCAGAGCTGATGCACTGAACTGCATTAGATTGTACAGGTGGACCTAATAAAGTGGACACTGAGTGTAAGTACGAAGGACATCATGTAGGACATTAAATTAATTAATTAAATTATTAAATTTGTCAGCCGTCTTACTTCCTAACAACGCACTGTGGTGTTTAACCTAACCTAAAAGTTTGAATTACAGATTTTCAAAGGCGGTATGTGTAGCATTTAAAAAAAAATGTAATGTATCTTTGTCTAATGATATATTGATTAATGCTTTGGTATGATTACCTTAAACAAATAAGCTCAGGACAGAGAGAGTTGGTAGCCTCCATCTCGGGTTCAAGTTTATTTATAGTCTTTAATCGCTGTTTATTGTCTCAAAGGGCTGCACAGACTCACAGTTTATAGAAAATCAGTAGTTTTATTAATGCTGGTGTTTCTCATGTTACTCACAAAAAGCTTTAGCTCGGTTTGTGCTGGAGGAACGGTGTCAGAAATCAATCCTGCAGATTTCATGTAAAATCTGACCTGGCAGCCCAATTTGAAATGCAGGGTAGAGGCTGTCTTTTTTTTTGTGAGAGTCTTGTTTATTTACACTCATAACACAAATGTCTCAGAACTATGTGGTAATGCTTTACTGGCAGTACAATGATACAAGCAGCACCTTACAGCAGACGAATAAGCCTCCCTGTTTCATTTTGCCTTTGATTTGGTGGCGTAAGGGAGCGCGGTGAGGATGTCAGAAGATGACTAGCAGCCTGACGGGTCGAGAGACGGCACCTGAACCCTATTAACTATCTCCCATATACTCTATTCCCCTGGCTTGCATCAGTAGGTGAAGGAGACCAGTTAGTGAGGAGATTGTAAATTGTGACTCTTTTAAGCAAAGGAGCAAGTTATGCAGGGTAGGAATTTGTGTGTTTTTCTTTTAAGTCGGCAGTTGCTTCCAAAAGGGTGAAATAAATCACGTTCATCGGCTGCACCACCTGTGTTCCTGTGTGTACAGCACGGGCAGAACTGCTGCAGACCGTCTGCACACTGCACCAGTCTGGGTTAGAGTCTGGGTTAGTGTTGTGCAGTGTGTTACACCCATTATAAATTGCTCTGAAGAGTGTCACCTAATGGCTAAAATATAAATTATTACGCTTGTATCACACCACTGAACTCTTCAGGTAGCCCTCTGAGGGATTTTTGTTTTCTAAATTCTCTAATATCCTGTCAAAAGACTCATCTGTTAAGAAAAAGGTAATTTATTATTTTCAACATAAAATTATTGCCCATGGAAGCTCTGTATTTCTTTATGGGCTTCAAATGAACTTTTAATAAACCAGGCATGCCTCCTGAGTTTAAGAATCTCTTTTTTCAAGGGAGATTTGGCCCAGAAAGCAACATTAAAAGCATGGGGATTGTAGAAAAATAACATATGGTGCAGTAATATTCAAGAGGAAAGATACAGATACAGTGGAAATCACATGAAATGCAAGGGTAATGTCAGAAAAGGACATCTTTTTTCGGTTTTGATGCACATACTGGAAAATTCGCCCATCTGAGCTCATAATGATAGCAATTTTGCAAGTGTTGTTCATACATGGACATTCTCGTCGTGCAGATATGACTGCTCTCCATTTACCAATGATTTTCTGTCCAGGTTGGTGCATAACACGAGTTCCATTATCTCCTGAAACTCAAGAGCTGGACCATCAGCGACAATTTCACCAATCAATACGGTAATTTCATACGGGAACATACAGGGGTTTTCAAATGGGGAGGGGGGCCAAAAAAAGAAGAATGTCGCATTTTATCCCCAGGACACATGGGATAAAAGCAGACATCAGTGGATCTGTCTGGCGGCATGGAATATCGGTAGGAAAATGGACAATTGGACACTTTTATCTGCCGGCTTTGATGTTTGGCGATGAGGCTGATGGAGGTTCAAGGACGACTGCAACGCCGTGGGAGGGAAAGAGAGAGGGGTGGAGGGGCGAGGGGGTGAGGGAGAAAAGACGATGCAAGGAGGAAGCGCGGGAAAAAAATAAAAATGTGCACGTATGTGGCAGGAAAAAAAACAAGGAGGGGACAGAGAGGACGGGAGAGGGAGATAAAAGAGTGACATGACAACGAGACTGAGAGAGGAAGAGACAGGTGCCCCCACAGTGAATGGTCTTTAAACATTTACCTGGGCCTGCCTATGCTGAGGGGAGAAATGGCTGTTTGATTCCATTACACTTCTATTACAGCTGTAGTTAATGGTTGTGTCACAGTCTATTAACTGCATTCATCTTTGCCTCTGATATATAACAGGACATCAGCACTGAACAAAGACAGATGACTCTGGCTCCCTGCTACGCCATTACAACTCATACCTTATTTCCATGCCAGTGTGGAGGACACACACACTCACACACACACACACACACACACTGACACATGCATACACACAGGACATACACCACAAACGGAGGAAACACGCCCGTACACACTGAAATAAACTGCACCAAACCAATGCAGAGTACGCCACTGATATATATCATCACATACACACAAACACACATAGAATCACACACATATGAAGACACACACACATTCATCTGTCTGTCTACACACCACTAGCTGTCTAGCCTGTTAATGGAAAACAGAGAGAGGTGGTTTCTAATCTAAACAAGTCAATTATCTGTATGGCCTCCCAGCCTTGATCAAAACACATTACTGTAAGCATATTCAATTTTAACACAGAGGCGACACAAACAGGAAGAAAGATACACCCCGTGTGTGTGTGTGTGTGTGTGTGTGTGTGTGTGTGTGTACGTGTGTGTGTGTGTGTGTATGTATATGCCAGTCTGTGATTGTTTCCATATGTTTGCACATACATATGTAATTAAAGCTACATTCACACCACAAATCTTTATGTTTGCATCTGAATTGCTGCTTACTGTATGTGTTATTTTGGATGATTGGCCATATCTATTCTAGGATGTAACCCGCATCCGGCACCAATAAAAAAAGATGTAAGTGATAATAACACATTGCATTATGGTATGTGCTTCTAGTTGTGACTGCATTAAGGCATCTCCTTAACCCTCCTGTTATGTTCAAATTTATGAACATCTTTTATGTTTGGGGTCAATTTGACCCCAGCATTTTAAACCTCCACAAAATTATTATAATTAAAATTGTTACCAAAGTTTATGTGTCAGGTACTTTATGTTTCTTTGTTGACTACCTAAATAGCCCTTTAAATAAAACATAACCCTCCTCCACCCCCACTTATACATCCAGTATTGCTATTACACGACTATGGAAAAATATGCAAATCACCATAAAATCTCACTGATTGACCTAAAATTGGAAAGAAATATTAATTTTTGGTGTTTTAATGGCTTTATATTATTTCTAAGGACAGATTTTTGTTATTTATAACCGATGCGTACAAAGTGTGTACAGGACATTGAAAACATATCATCATGTGAATTTCATGTTTACCCGGTAGCACCCATTACTTTAGGAACACTCATTAAATATGAAGCCAAAAAAAAATGATGTTAATCATTTATTTAGAGACGTTAAACACTGAATGGGGTCAAACTGACCCCAAACATAATAGGAGGTTAAAGTTAAAGAGTTAAAGACCAATCAAGCTGGCTGTTTTGCTTCCTTTGTCCTCCATACAAATCCTGGTTGAGCCAAGTCTCCACAAAAACACACAGTGTCATGGATACAAAACCCCAATCAGTTTTTTTGCAACCATGTTCTATAGCCTACACATTGTGTTTGGCAGATATTGTATATGTCCTATTGATTTATTTGCTGTCGACATTGCTTGCATTGTAAGATGCTGCCTGTATGTTTGGAAAATTGTTGTAGGCATTCTGAAAAGAAACTGTAATAGCCTCGATCAAATGGAGAGCACCTATGGCTAACCGTGATCCTGTCAGTGAGTGAGTGAGTGATTGAATGGGTGAGCACCTACTGTATCTAAAACCAAAGTGTGCATTGTGTTTTACCAAAGAAATAAAATGTTGGAGCAAAATTAATAAGAAGAAATAACAAAAGGGTCTAAAAAACTAAAGATACAAGAAATAAAAAGCTTAAATGACTAAAGCAAGCTTATAAATGTGAGTCTCCAGAAGGGATTTAAAAGATTATTTTCATTTGATAGGGCCGGTCGTTCCACAACCTGAGGGCTTTAACGGCAGACAACCGGTCAGCTTTGATCTGAAATCTAGACCGAGGAACAGTCAGCAGGCTGAAGATATCTGCTCAAACCAGGTTCACAAGAGGTCACAAGGTCAGCTGTATAGCTTCGGGCATGACAACATTATGCTTTGAAATGATCAGTGAAGTCTAAAAAACAGTTCTAACACTGACTTGCAACCAGTGTGAAGATGCCAATACATAGGTTGGATGGTCTCTCTGATTATGCGGCATTCAGTCCAAGCTGAAGTGTAGACTGACCTAAGATTAAGGCCTGTGTAAAGGGAATTACATTACAGTCTTAAGAAGATGAAGCATGGATAACCCTCTCCAAGAACGACTTTATTTTAGATATATTCTTCAACTGAAAGGTCAATGACATGAGCTTGGCTTGACGGTGTCCCTGGAGGAAAGGTCAGGGAGTCACCAAAATCAATAGGGTTCTTCCTCTAGGGGTCATGAACCTGCATGGCTACAGTGCAGCAGCAATTTGAAAATATTCAAAGAAACAGCATTTGGGTTAACACTTTCACAGCCAGAATCTGCAGACGTGGCATCAATAGGGGAGAATCCATAATATTGCTGACACCATTGTTTCAGACCTATAGTAACTTCCAATTTATTGTTTTTGAGCAGTAAAAAAGGTCTGGCCTGTCCGGCATTTTGCGGAAGCAGTTACTTAATGTGTGAAGGGTGTTGGGATTTTCTGTTTTAGTGGAAGCTGGGTAGCTGGATGTCATCAGTGAAGCAGTGGAACAAGACCTAGGGATTATGTGGGGAAGTAAAAGCATGTACAACAACAACAACAACGAAAATGGACCAAGTATTGAGCCTTGTGGCACCCCAAAGGTGATGTAAGCTGAGGGGGATCAGGAGTTACATATGGTAATGGAAAATGACCCATTGAAAAGCCAGGAGCTGAATCACTCTAGAGAAGAGCTTAAGGCATTATGTTAAAACTGGGTGATCTACAGTGTCAAAAGCCACACTGAGGTCTAAAAGGATTAAAACTGAGCGGCATTGAATTGTGATATTTTATTGTCACAGCAACACTGAAAAATTCAAATTTGCACATTTAACTGTAGTTTGCGGGTCTCAAGATCCCATTTTGTACCGCCTATCCATTTACTCCATGATGAGAGCTGAACAAAAATGTTTCAAAGCACCCTTTTTCTGTTCACACTAATTACAAAAACATCGGATCTGTCATGTGAGAGGATAGAAAAATCAGAACTGGGACACTTTCAGCTGCACTGTGAAAGTAGCCTATATCTGTGTGTTTATATGAGACAAAGGCAAAAAAAAAAGACTAAAAGCTCTTTGCACTTTGAGTTAATTTCATAAGGGGATAATACATGGTCTCAGCAGTGCCTTCAAACGAGCCACACTGAGATGAGGCTCTCGTTGCTTCTCTGCTCCCTGCTGGCTCTCGCTACCCAGCATTAACCTATTTAGGGCAGCTTTTAGGCCCCTCTATCGCCCCTATACTCTTTCACAATTTATGAGGCCTAATCAATACCGAGTGGAGCACCTACATGAAAAATGGCTCAGGGGAAACCGCAGAGCAGAGCACATCAAAGAGTAGCCCCCTTTTCCCTGCAAGAGATACCACTCTTCAAATTAATATAACCTAATACAGAACGTGAAGTACCAAGACCCCACAGCAAGTGGAGGAGGTTGCGGGCTAATATCCTGTTAAAGCAGTTTTATTTTACTCTTCCTCTTTTCGTCCTTTTTCTACCCCCCTCATAAAGCTTTACCACAAGCCAATTATGCTCATAAACACAATGAAATAACTCATAATCTGGCAGCCTATACAGAGCTTATTGTATGAGCCTCTTGGCAAGAGTACCCCACAAAAATTACATTGTCACTTACCTATTAATGAAGACAAGTTTGCAGGCACTCTTTGATCCTTTTTAATTAATATTAATTCTCTGTCAGCCCTCGTTATGGGCATTATTAAGCTGTACCCGGAAGCAAAACGAGGCTTTTGACCTAAACAGGAGTTGGAATAAATCTTTCTCTATCATTTAGCGGCTGTGAGCAGGCAAAATACCTTAACAAACAACCTGGCACAATGAGGCATGTGAGGAGAATCCAGACGAGCCAACTGGTTCAAAGAGAGTTTTAGATATATTCTAACATGCTGTTGATTCAACACCAACCCAAGGAACAGACTACAGCAGACTGTGGAGTATTAGTTATGTTACATAACAAGGACCACTCTGCTCATGATGATTAATGGAAAAATCCACTCTGAAAAACTGTTGAAAAAAAAAACTATTTTTGGTGTACTTTATAGTGTTTACATTGTTGTTTGGCTGTGTGTTTTCTTAATTATTTGGATAACTGGCCAAGAAAACACATCATTTTGAGATATTTCTAATGCAGCTGCAATAATGTTTGATAGCTGACACATGACACATTTTCAGCTGTTTTGATGTCAGTCCCTCAGCACCAGAGAACAAGGGATTTCTGTACAGAGCTGCCATTTTGCATTGAAGTTCAACAATCACACAGGAAGAAATCCATAACAGAAGAGGCAGAAATGTCGATTTTAAAACCAGCAGCAGCCTCAGCAGACCAAAATACAATGCAGCCATAAGAGTCTTGCATGATCATTTTAATACTATGCTACCTGTGTCAAGATGTATATTTTACTATGAACGTGTTGAGTGCAGTAAGTTCAAACTTATTCCAAAGAGGTTGCCAGGTTAACTTTCTGGGTATAAAAAAATTACAGCACACCCTAAATCCTGGGATGCATTTGACAGTACAGACTGATGATGTAAAACAGTGTAAGAGCATCCAAGGGTGGATTTTTCTTTTAATATCCCATCCAAACCACTTAGGTTCCCAAGTTCATCCATTATAATAAAGCTTGGTCACTAAAGTTGTTGAAGATAAAGGTGTATAAAATGGGATACTGTTCAAACCAGAGACCCTGCATAGCAGTACTGATCCTGGTAGAATTAATGAGGAACAATTGGCTAATGAGGCTGAAATTGCACACACCCTTCCAGTCAATTTAACCAAAGAGTCGGTCCTCAGTTAGAATTTTGGTCACGTAAAACCACAAAATATTATTACGTGGCTCTTCATTCACATTTTCCAAGGCTCTAGGTTTGCTTTGGGACACTAACTGCAATTTTATCACTAGCTCTGTGTCCTTAACTAAGACAAACCTGGACATGCTCAATCCCTCAACGCTCACAGTTGTCCTTCTGGCAGCGATATTACTCGTCTTTGCCCCCTCCCTTCCAGGAAGAGGGACCCATTGTTAAATGATCCATTCATTCTCCGTGGCTCCATTGGCTCATCCACAGCTTCTGGTCAGTGGAGAGTGGCTAATCTGCCATGCTGTCTGTGTTTGTAGGGCTGTAATGGCACTGACTAAGCACTGTTTGGTATTCCCTACACAGCAGCCTGCCTACCTGTCTGCCTGCATACATGTCTAACTGCCTGTCTGTCTGAATACATAGGACTACATGCATATCTGATTGCCTGTCTAACTGCCTACCTGTCTGACTGCATGAATACCCGATTGCCTGTCTGTCTGATTGCCAATCTCTCTGACAGTTTGTCTGTTTGAATACCTGACTAGTGTCTCCCTATCTGACCGCGAGTATCTAGCTGCATGTCTGATTGATCACCTGTCTGTCTGAATATATAGCTACCTACCTGCATGAATGCATACATATCTAACTGCATGTCTCTCTGACTGCCTACCTGTCTGATTGTCAATCTGTCTAACCAACAGTGTCTCTGACTGACTGCTTTTGTGTCCGAATGCCTGACTGCATACCTGTCTGACTGCATGTGCATCTAACTGCTTGTGTATCTGACTGGCTGCCAATCTGTCTAACTGCCCATCTGTTGGTATATATTACTGTCTGACTGCTTAACTATGTGACAACGTGTCTGTGTCTGAATACCTCTATATGACTGTCTCAATATCTGGTAGTGTGTCTGACTGTCTGTGACTACCTGTCTTTCTGCATTCCCCGCTTGTGTGACTGCCTCTCTGACTTTCTGATTGCTTTACTACCTCGGTGTCTGACTGACACATTACACGATATGTTGCAGAACATCTCACATTTGCCGAGCCACTGAATCCTGTCTTGCATCAAAGCAGTGCACCCACTTCAGGATGAGGCAGCAGTGCAGGTTCGCACATTACAAGGGTCTACAAAACACGACTGTATAGTCTCAAGTGAGCCTGACATCAAACAGGAGCTGAAGAGACGTTTGAAGTCTTACAGGTCTCGCTCGCAGGACTAGAACTTACAAGATGGAAAGTCAAACAGGCCATGTGTTTGCAGCAGTAAGGATAACAGCAATAATGGATCAATTGTCTCCAATTTTTGTTTGCACATGCATGCTTGCAGAAAAAGCATAGGGTTTGGGCATATGGCTGAGTCAAGTGGCTTTACAAAGACATGGAGGTGAGGAGGTCTCCATAATAAAAGTGGTTGCATCACTGAGTAATGCAAGCTATTTTCAGCAATATAACAAATCGGCTTGTTGCACCTTCTCAAACCACAAGATCAACATCAAAAATATTAAACATGTTTAAAGAGGATCAGGATGCCCCAGACTGCATCATGAGATCGAGACGTGCTGATCTTCTCGCTGCATTGGAGCAACGACATGCCATTTTAATACAGTACTTTCATGCAAATGATAACCCCGATCTTCTACCAGATTTATTTTAAAAGACTCTCCTGCTTTCACTTCACGAACGCCTTACCCGGAACCATTTCCTTCAAACTTTTGTCCCTCAGTACAAAGTCATCAGCGACTCCAGTGCACTTCAAACACAAAGTGGCGTTCAAGGTGAAAAGCACAGGGCAGGCAAGATAATCAGAGCAGGGGGACTGGCCACCGCTAACACAGGAATGGATCTCTTGCTGGGAAGAAATCGCATGTGGTGTATTATTTATTTATTTTTTATTAGGTCAAAAAATGCTTTGTGAAGCACTTATTGCAGCAAGGGGGGAAAAGCAAATGAATTTCTAACTGGGATAATGTGCGGCAGAGCATCTTCCTCCACATGTTGCCTCCATTAATATTCAGGCCCATAGAGCAGGGGCCATGCTGGGTGATAGGTAAGCAGCGGTTTTTCAGGCGGTGTTTTGCTTATATGTTGCAAAGGGGTTGATGTAGGTCATCTTGAACAAATGACCCCACAGCTTTCCTGATTTATTCTGTGCTGCACATATTTAAAATAATCCTCTGTCCTTGCTCACAAATACTATTACTGCCTTGTTTCTTGTTCTTAAACCCTCTTTCCCTGCTTCTGTTTCCCTACAGTATTTTCCTGCACAACTCGTTCTCTTCCTTCAGTCATATGACCCTCCTTCCAATTGTCTGTCCTTCCTCTTCACCCTCCTTATGTCTATCCCTCTGTCCCTCTTGATGCTTTTCTTCTCTTGTCCCTGCACACACCTCTTTACCTTCAGTATCTCCCAGCAAGAATTTCAAGGGGTAGCCAAGTTCAGTGTCATCACTGAACACAGATTTATTTTTACAATCTGACATCATTGCAGGGCAAAAATTCTTATTAAAACAGCTTTGACCTGATTTTTGAAAGTTATTTAGAGTCTCTCCTGTGCAGGTAGCAGCATTTCTCAGCCGCTGCAAAAAATCTCCATCTTAAGTCATTTAGTCTCATACTCGGTCTTAAAGTTTTGTTTTTCCTAAAAGAGGAGAAAAACTCTGCCAGAGGATCTAAATAATCTCACTCATTTCCAGTGCTAATCTGCCTTATTCAGCCATGTTTCAACATATTTATTGGTATTCCCAGAAAATTCCTGAATCAAGGGAAACGGCATTGGATTCAAGCAGGATTATCTCATCCCTGTTGTAGTTTTTTTTTTTCCACTTGTTTGCAGAACAGCAAGATCTGAACACTGAATATGAGATGGAATTATTTGTTAAGACTGAGACTTTTTGCAGTGTGCAGCCAAACTTCGCATCAGCAGCTATTCAAAAGCTTTTCTGCCTCTGTCCTTTCTCCCCTCCATCCTTCCCCTGGCTTTTTTTTCCCCAACCCCACCTATCTCCGCTCTGAGAGCCCCGGCCTGGCCACCACTCCATTAGCCATCTGCTAGCCTGGCCAGCAACAGCCGCAGTGAGTCCGGCCACTTATCTGTCAGCTGATGGTGCGACCTCGGGGATCAGGACAGGTGAGTGAGCCTCAATCAGCGGCTTTGATTAGTCCCTTAACCACTGCTGTGCGACCAATCTACCCCAGGGTTACCACTGAACCTATTAACCTGCCCCTCCCCCCACTACAAGAAAACTGAATGGTACCATGGCAAGAAGGTTATGGGCTGTTTTCTAATGGAAATCAAGCGCTCTGTGCACAGATGTCAAATCATGATATTTTCAAAATATTAGACAATAGTCTCATTTGACAATATACATATAATATATGTTTATTGCTAACCCTACTTAACATCATCAGTATGCAAATGAAATTCAGCACTTGCCTGTATGTGAACCTACTAAGCATGCATGTCAGCTGTACATTTCCCATTTAATCCTGCTGGCTCCGAGATGATGGGCTAAGGCCAAATTCATAATTAGATTCTTAATAATCTACACTGCTGAAGGAGTTATCAAAAATGCTTAGGAACTAATGATGCACAGGTTGATTCAGAGTTTCTGAGTCCCGTGGTTTTGTTTGTGGCGCCTGTGGTTATGGATCCAAAAAAAAAAAAAAATCTTGTTGTGACCTTCAGGCACGTTAATGAGGAGAGAAGCGCATATTTTTGTTATACATTTGTTTAACCCCACATGATTATACACTACCGCAAAAGACTTGGTACCGATAGGACTTAATAAATTCCATTTCATTATGCAGGGAGCGGAGCGCGTGGTCCCCTCCGCACGTAATGGCCAGGCAGGCCAGCCACGCTTGTGCAAACTGAAACACTTTCGGCAATTTCCATAAATTTTTCCAAGCACTGATAGTTTTTATTTCACATTTTCATTGTGCGGTTTGTCTCTATTCCATATAGCCTGTTTGTAACCCTACTAATAAGCCACATCAGCAAGGTAAAACTAAACAAATAAACAAAAATAAGCACATTTTCAAGGCATTTGAAAAAACAGCGAGTTGACCATCATTTGCGTGGCTCCAGAGCTAACTTGCACATCACTATTAGGAACGGATAAAGGAAGCAGCCACAGCTCGTTATGTGAGCGACTTCCATAGGCCTCCATTCAAAATGAGTGCTGAGGTGTGCAGAGACACATGAAGTCCGTTTTCCCGACCTCATCTGCAGGTTGTCATCTCTACCAAACACAACGTCGGCTGATTTCACTGATGAGTTCCTCCTCTCTCGTAGAAGATGAGCTAATCAGCGAAACTCACCTGCTGTAGTGTTTGGTTTCACTTCAAAACCTGCAGACTCTTGAACCTCTTCTTGCACATGACATGGTTACCTATCCCTGCATTGCAGATCTCTCTCTCCCTCCCTCCGTCTCTCTCTTTCCCTCTCTCTCTCTTTTTTCCTCTCTCAGGTCCTCACATTTAATTTTCTGCCCAGAGGCCTGCTCTTAACTGATAGTGTTGTTCTTACGCTATCCAAACACATTGCATCACCAGCCTTTTCAGCCCAACACAATGGTAAACACATTAAATCATGAAAATATCTTTAACATATATCAGCGTATGGCCCCGTGTGTTTGTGTGTGTGTATGTGTGTGTGTGTACGTGCACACGGGTGTGTAGGCGTGCGATAACAAGGTCAATATGAACATGTGGTAATTAGAGAACAGCTAGTAGGGCCCACTGATTACACTGTTAATTGTTTTTTCCTCTTGATTGAATTCACTTCCACATTTCTTTTTCTTTTTTTTTTTCAATATTTGGAGGATTGCTTAAGTGTTGCGAGGGCTAATTATAATTTTAAAGATAAAAACCAACCTAATGGTTTTGTAATGATGATATAGTTATCATTACTGTCATGGGCGGAGCAGATGGACTGCTGTTATGTGAGGAACAGTGCAGCTTGTGCAGTTGTAGGGTGAAACGTAATATTGTATGTCTATGTTCCTCACATCAGGCAGTCAGACCTAGTGCACTGAAAATGACTGCAATAATTCAAAATAATCCCAGAACTTTGATCCTGTTTTTCCTACTGTAATACTGGAAATTGTGTTGCTGCTCCTCTGACAGATTTCTGCTTTGAGTGCGAGTCAATTACAGTAAGCCACGCTCCAATGGGATAAATGAGCTCAGAGAAGAAAAGGGTGTCAATGGAGAGATGGATGAAAGAAGGGATGGATCTGCTGCTGGTGCCAACATCCTGTAGACTGGCCTCACATCAGTACAGTATGAGATTTTCCTCTGAATACAGGATTAGCTTGTTGTTGGCCCGCAAAACAAAACCTTGCCACTTCTCAGTTCTAACAAGGTGCTGCAGCGATGAGAGACAAACAAGTTTACTTTATATTCGCTGAGTCTCAGCCAACGAAGCGCGGCTCAGTCCTCGCCGACTGATCCGGCGCCATCGCGCTCGCAGCCCGTGTGCACCACCAGAATCAGTGGGAGGTGCAAACTCAACTTTTTGAAGTCATAACCCGCGGCATTTTCAGAAAAAACAAATGTCGGTTTTTGGGTTCAAGTTCAAGGTCAAGTTTATTTGCAGCCCTTAATCACTGTTTACAGCCTCAGAGGTCGTTACAGGCCCACAGTTATAGACATGTCGGTTTTGCCATTCTGTATGCTCGACTGATATGCCGCAAGTTCCTCTGGTGCACAGAGAGGGGTGTGTTTACATCTCAAACAGCACTCTTGGTAGTTATTGGAATAAATAGTTCTAAAAAAAACCCTTAAAGTTAAAAATAATGACATAAAGACTTTTAATAGAGTTGTTTTTCCCATTTTTGCATCACTACTTTTACATAAGTAAAGGATTTCGACTTTTTGTACTGAGTCTATTTGGAAAAGGCGTGAATGGGGTTCAACGTGTATTAGAGATGCATTGTGATCTGAGATCTCAAACCACCCTCAGAGTTGGTCAGCGAGGCACACAGAATTCATAGTGTGGAAGCTAAAGCATCCAAGGCCGCCCTCGTGGAGGAAAGGAGTGTTTGATAGAGAGTGTAAAATTCAGATTTGAATGAAGTTTGTTTTTGCGGTGAAATGGTGGCATCTCTGTCAGCAAATCCTAAAACTAGAGTGCCTGAGAGAGTGGAGAAGTGAGGAGGAAGGAATCAAAGTGAGACAAGAAGGGAAAGAGGTGATTCTGATGGATCGGAGGTCGATCACAAATCCGATCAAGTCACTAGAGGCGCATTTGAGACACACGATGATGCCAGGTGTGAACGGCGATCTGTCACTCCCTCAAGGCAGATGTTAAAATTAAATCCATACACTCACTTGATGGCAAAATGAGTATCAGCACTGGATTCAGGGGTGTAGCTGTCATTTCAGTGAAGGAAATGAATGAAGACCTCTATTTTTTTTTTTAACATAAAAAAGCCTTTTTACATAAAAAAACAACAACTTTGAAACCCAGGAGTCAGTGGGCATGCTTTAAAATATTTTTTACACAAAATTTGCTTGTAATTTAACTGTAAACACACTTTATATTCATAATAAAAAATAATATAAAATAGTTTTCTAGTTTTCTTCTTTATTTTCCAGTTATGTTTTACTAATAGCTAGTTTGTTTTGGTCATTTTATGGTCATTTTCTTGTGTTTCTTATGAATTTCTTGTTAATTTTAATTTAGTTTTTTGCTCATTTGCTTATTACCGGTTCCGTGTCATCTGATGCCTTTCACACGCACTTTTAACAAACTAGCAGGAGTAGCAGGAGTAAAGTACGGCGGGACACAGGGGACAGACACCCCTGATTACACTATCCAAACACAGTGTTAGCGCTTTAAAGTCAACCTCATGACACCAACTATACAATACAGATTCAGGGCAATTACTTCAGGGAATGTAAAGCATATGTTGTAGACACCTGCATGACAGGCGTTAAAATAACCTTGAGCCCGTAAAACGACAGGAGCGCTGAGATGAAAGGAGAAGTCACTTGTAGGGCAGCTGCAACACCTCTTGAACAAGGCTCAGGGCTCCTGATTAAAACTGCATATCTAACCGAATGTAAAGCCTCCCGCATGCAGCACGGAAAACGGGCGGTCAGGCTCAATCACCCTTGGTTAAAGCAGGTAGCGGTCATACCTGTGCTATCTCCATATATGTCACTTATTACCTGGAAGTGTCCCGGTTCACATATTGGCATCTAATCCAGAGCGACTCTATTCAAGCTGTGCATGTCATGAATCCATAAGTGTCTCTAATTTGAGCTGGAAAAAGAGGAGCTTGAGCAAGGTGACCCCCGCTGTTTTCTTAAATCATCAGCTGGCCTGGGCGAGGTTAAGAATGGAAATTGGTTCAGCTCTGTAGTGGATCTATTATCATATCTCCTCACCCCACCACCTCGCTTTCTTTGTTTCTCATTTCTGTCGGACACCATTTTACATCTCCCTCGCTCTCTCCTTATCTCTCTCTTTCTCTCTCTCCTCTTCGTCATTTCCTCCCGCTCCCCTTTTTCTCTCTTTCCTCCATTTCTCTGTCTCTCTGATGTAAAAACTGCCTCAGCATATTGATAATGGGATTTATTTAAATACAGTAGGTCCCCTAAATTGAAGGACATTCTCTATGGCACCGGCATTTATTAAAACTTCCTCTGTCGACTGAATCAAGTTGGCATCTGCATTATTCCTGTTTTCGCACAATAAACCACCGGTGCTTGTCGCAAAAACACTTTTGCTCACAAAGAACCAGATGCATCTTCTGTATTTTCATCATCATCATTATTTATTGAATAACATAGCACGGGTAGGTAAAACTGGTACAGCCTTGCTCTTAAATTCAGAGGCAAATAGACTTCCCCCTCTTTCCCCATCCATTCAAATCACTCAGTTCCCCCCAACATCTCCACTTACTACAGACACTTGTTGGTTCATTAGGAGCCTGTCGGAGTGACTGACTGACTGTGCCTTGTTAGGCTGATTAAACCATCACGTCTAATTAGGGGCTGTATCATGGCTGAGTTCACAGCTGCTCCACTATCACAAAGATAGAGGATACACTATATGAATTAAAATTTTCTGTGCCTTCTCCGACACCTGAGTGTGCAGCCCGGCAGTGGAGGGAAAAAGTCTTGTGTGGACATAATGTAAGACACAAATGCTCACAGTGTGTGGCAGTAACTTCTTAGTTAACATATGGAGCCCATTTTGTATGTGTGTGTGTGTGTGTGTGTTGACCGATGCTCTGCAGCCTCCCTCTAGTCTGCATCCTGATAACGGTAAAGCCCATTGGCCCTTGCTGTGTCTTACTTAAAACATCATCCCCTACGTTTTTACACTGAAGTAAAATTTAATAAACCAATTTATTTATTATACCTTCAAAACCCACATTCCATTGCATATATCTTTATTTAGTAAAACATCAAGTTAATTAAGCTAAATAAGTGTGTGTAATTAATGAAATTGAACTAATTACATTAAGCGAGTGAGGTTGGTTTCAAACAAGTTACGGGAGCAAAATCAAGCACAAGCTTTAAAAAAAAAAAAAAATCTGTAGGAAATTTGTTCATTTCCTCGCATAAATTAACCAAACCAAGGCAGTGGTATGTGAAGTAAATTACCTATTCACATTAATCATGTTCCAAAACGAGAGAGAGTGAGGATGGAGTGGGGTAAAGATCCCGGGACAGTACTGGTCTAGGTCTGGGTGGCATCTTTAGGAAAGATGGAGTGCCAATGAGATTGAATCAGTGTCTTGGCCTCTGATAATGAACAGGCAACTTCAAGATGCATTCTGAGAACAGCACCTTGCCGATGCTGCTACAAACACAGTTCAACCAGCTGGGGAAATGAATAACTTCATTGCCTTAACTGGTGGCCCGGTGTCAAGCTCACAGCACATTTGAAACTGTTAAAATGCTTTTCTGTTCAAATATTGAGAAGTTTGTTCTCTCGGAAAATTGTGAGAGGCCTCTGGATGCTGGCGGTTTTTGCAGTAGTCCACCAGCCTGCATATCCTGTATCAGCAGTGCAGGATTTTGCAACAGTACTTTTTTGTGGATTGGAGCAACACTGGGAGGTTTCCATTTGGTGGGAGCTTTGATTATTGTGCCATAAGCATGTGGAGCATGTGTTGAATTGTTCATTGTGTGGAAGTGGAGGTGAGATATCTTCATAAAACCTGAAGAGCAGGTGCTGAGTCAAGAAACAGAAATACACAAGGTGTTGCAAACACAACCCTCTCAGGCACACGTACTCAAACAGCGGGCACTTTTTTCTCAGCAGGATAAAAGATTCAGTTTTGCTGCCTTTCTTCTTGCATCTTGTATTCACACAATCCTCAACATTTTAACAACTTTGTTGCTCTTTTAGCTTTTCAGTGTTTCCCCTGTTGGAGTTCAAGACTGAAAAAAGAAAAAGAAAAAAAAGAACATGTTTTGACTTCTCACACTTTGCCCTCGGGGCTTATGGGCAACTGCTTCACCTACAGCCTCATGAACTACCCAGAAGTCTTATAATGTGCTAATGCCACCTGCAGTGCTCCAGTTTCTAGCTCTCCCCTCAACAATACAGAGTCTGCTTGCTTTTTTGGGGCTCTTACCAGGCTGCAGCAAGTGTGATAGTCAGTTAATCAATACCTGACCCGATGTTAACTGATACATTAAAGTCATCGATTGGGTGGAGAGGGGTTTTAACTTGGTTTCTCAGCCTCAGTCGGCAGCCGACTCAAGGAGAGACTGGAGACAAAACTAATGCAGGAGTGTCAGGCCCCGAAATAAACTGATCTGATGCTGCGTTCCTCCTGAATAATCCCCCAGCAGTGTGAAACAAAAAAATTACCTGGCATATATGATTTGTACTAGCTGTTATTACACG
Source organism: Myripristis jacobus (assembly GCA_900302555.1). NCBI lineage: Eukaryota > Metazoa > Chordata > Actinopteri > Holocentriformes > Holocentridae > Myripristis > Myripristis jacobus. The sequence goes on from OMLB01012978.1 coordinate 35,124, forward strand.
ACACATACAATGAAAAGAACACCTTGTACTCTGTCGTACATCACTGTTAGTTTTGCATCTCTGTTAAATCTGTGTAATTGCAAAGCAAGTACAGACAAAACATGGTGACCTTGGTTGTTGACACAATCTGTTTTTCTCAATTTTCTAAAGCTCTTACTCCGTGGTTCCTTTGTGAGCAGCATAATCAATAAGTCACCGTAAGTCCATTAATTTCCTATGAGCTCAGTGACCGGGGAAACTCGGCTAATATGTGAACCATCAGTAAGCCTGGCAGGCCGGATGCCTCGGCCACAGCTGAACATTTCACAGTTATCAGACTTCCATGTTTCCCTAATGATGTGATGGCACCCATTCAGCTAATCGCTTCTCTGCAACTTCCATTTGGAAAGACTGCAGGGTAGTTGCAGTCTCATCTACTTTTGAAGTTCAGCTCGGTGATGAAGTTACACAACTGGTTGGCCGACCAGTAACGTCACTGGTAAACACAGAAGTGGCCGGGCAGTAGTGTCGGTGGCCACCATTGGTCGGTCACCTTTTGGAGTTTCCTCGTTGTGCTTTGAAAATGAATCAGCGTCACGTCCTCTGGGGGCATTTACGGCATTTCTACGCATTGACTGCAGCCGATTCCAGATTTATCGAATGCTAAGACAGTAGAAACAACTTAAAAATTGCTGCTTCACATGAAGAAAAAAAAAATCCCACTGAGGTTTTTGGGTCCACTCTTTATGGTGGCTTAGCTGTAGCTATAGCCGCTTAGCTTAGGTGTCTGCTGGGCTGAATATCAAGTGCTCTCTCTGTTTCTGGCTGATGTGTGAGGAGCGCGTTTCCTTGTTTCGAGGTGCAACTTTCAGCCGCTCTTCGACTTCCACTGTTCTGCCCTCCGAGCCGTCAAAGCTGAGGAGAACAGCTGAGCAGAATTTAAATGTGTCTGGAAAAATCTGTTCCGTTGCACAAGTTTTAATGGATTTTACGGCCATTTGAGCAACAGCACATGCCGTCCACGTATTCACAAGATGGAATTACCAATGTGTCGCAACTTTCAAGTTTCACAGCGCAGTTTGTCACGTTTGGAACACGACTGGAAGTGAACTGGGGCTCCAAGCTGGCAAAGGACACACTTACATAAGCTGTTTGTGTGACGGACAGATATAGTCATGACTGATGACAAGAAATCAAAATCAGTCTGGTGTGGTCCCTTGGTCAGGGCTTTACTGAAATAATATGATGCTAATGTGTCTTCAGAACAAGATCTTTTGATACCAAAATGATCTCTTAGCTTTTCAGGTGATGACTTGCCTCTGTGCCAGCAACTCATCCAACTGACCTTGGACAAAACGTAGCACGCTGGCGTCTAATATTAGAAGCAGATGCAACAAGAAAGGCGTTGCATCCCAAACATCACTTATACACAATTGATTTGATTTCCGTCTCCTTGTGCAATTGAATGAGTTTGTGAATGAGTCACCGGGAAGATATCAGTCGCAGGAAATAACATGATTCACTGCACTGTAATTAGAGATTCAGTCAGATGAAAAGAGAAGATTTGCTCTTTGACACGGGTCACCCACAGAGAAACACAAATACTATCTAAATGTCATTAGGCACACCATACAGAGCCCTGTGTGAGAATGTGCTCACTGAATTCATTATTTTCATCTATTTTCATCTCGGCACTATTATAACTCTGTCAAAGGAATCTGACTCACAGAAGAAGAGAAATGGAAAAGCAAAGTTAAAAGTCAAAGCCAGGAGAAGTATTGGCTTTTTCCCTTTCAAATAAGAAATGCTCTCCAGAAAAGAAAACACAGGCCAATAATAATTTCAGAAGATCTCTCTGATGATCAAGTGGGACAATCGCTTTATTATATGTGATGAAGCAGTAGATTGAAAACTATCTGCGGCGCTATCTCTCTTCCTCGCACTTGGTCGCTGAAGCTATCACACCACAGATCAGTAATTACTGTAGGTTGTCAACAATTTATCAGCGAGCTCCCATGGGCTCCTGCTGGCTGTGACTGCACACGAGCACGCTCATGCACTCACATGCGCACAGGAAAAACGAAAAAAAGAAAGAGCACAAAAGCAAGAGTAAGCACCGAGACACATAAACACATAGCTGAGAGTATGCACACACACACACACACACACACACACACACACACACACACACAGGTGTCACTGTGACAGTACATTACCTCTCTGTCCTTCGTGATAACACTGAGTGCCTTCAGGCAGGTTCTGTATAGCTCTTTTAAAGAGACTCTCAGTGCACACACACACACACACACACACACATTCACACACAGTAATAGCCATTCATTTACTGAATTGTTTGTGGTGTGGCCAGCTTAATTGGTTTCTATAAATATCATGTTTGTTTTTTATTCTATTAGTTTTAATTTTGCAGGTAAACAAGCCTCCCACTTCTTGGCGCTACGCAACATTAATATAAAAACAGATTAAATAAATCATGTTCTGGGCATTGATTAATTTTTTTTTTACAGACGAACAGTAAGCGACCGTAACCTCAATTATAGTTTTTTACGCACAGAGGAAGAAACCGCGAGGCGTTGCTCCCGACGCCGTCAATTGTCAGCAGCTCATCAAAATAATTCTGTTACGGCTTTTGAACAACATGGCAATCCATCATCAAACAGCTAAGGTCAAGTTGTAAGTCATTCCACCTTGCAGCACACACTCGCACACATGCATGCGTGGGATTTGACACACACACACACACATACAGAAATCCCCCATCCTCACACTGTTAGATTAGATTTATGAACATTGACAACAGCATCAGTGTTTTTAATTATTAATAGAGGAGAGTCCATGGGAGTAATCTCTCAATCCTTCCCAGAAAAGTAATGGGGTTATTTGTTCTGGCAGAGGCCCTTAAACTGTGATTCATTTGACAACTGTCCCGTGTGTCAAGTGGAACAGCAACGCCAGGTAGATAAGAATGCTATTTCCAATGATCCAGTGACATTGACCCGTCTCGAAGGAAGACACACGTGCACACACACACATATGAACGCAGGCACAAGCATGTCTGTGACACACACACACACACACACAAACATCCACACATAAACCCATTTAATCTGCTGGCCGGTGTTATGAGACCTCCTATTGAGATGCTGACACTGTTACAGCAGCTGAAGGTCAAAGGGTGACTCCTTTTAAATTGCATCGCAGCTGGACTGGATGACAACATATTAAGAGGCTAAATGAAACAGTGTCTCTCTCTCTCTCACACACACACACACACACACACACACACACACACACACACACACACACACACACACACAGTGTTGTTGTGGCATAACACCGAACGTCAGAAGTCTTTGTTTCTGTTTTTAAGACTTAAATTTAAATGTAATCTAAAGAGCGCAGCAAGCATCTCTGTATTGTCATTAACTACTCTGTGTCTCGAGGGCTGCTAATCCACAATACTGTGTTTGTGTGTCTCCATTCACTTTCGCAGCAAAACAGCTTCCCCTTTTAGTGCAGAAATGAATGAAAACAGATTAGGCCAATGTAAAAAACAAACAAAAAATTCGGAACCCATTTTTTAAAAAAGAAATTAAACAGCTCTTTTCTTGTTTTTTGGGGGTTTTTTTTGTTTTTTTTCTTGTTTCAATTGGAAAGTAGGTCCGGCAGGTAGGAAACTTCCCCATAGTAGCCTTGCGCCCAGAAGAAACAACATGATAGTGACAAATGACGGTAATTGCACACAAAATAGGGATTTGCTTTTCACGTAAAGCCCACAACATTCTCCTAAAAAAATCTGCCCGCAGGATGAGATAACCCCATTTGTTTCCAACGCTAATCAGCTTGTTTTTTCTTGTATCAAGTGCCATTTCCTTGATACTAGAGGGCTGATCTGCCTCATTCTGCCTTGTTTCAACAGATTTCTACTTGTTCCCACAAAAAAACTGCAATGGACACATGCATCCCAATGGCAGATCCCAATGGCAGATTTTTTTCACTTGTTTGCAGAAAACACTATATTTTAACACTGAAATGACTTGTTAAGACTAAAGTTATTATTTTGTTTTTCTATCAGGGCATTTGTCAGACTACACAGAGAAAGGTATGGCAGAGTGCTGCAGCCTGTGCTAATTACAGCCCTCCTGTGACGGCACGCCTCCACTGTATGCTGAAGCCCAGTCATTGCTCTGCTGAGCAGATTCCTGAAGCCCAGAACAAATTAGTCTAATAGCTGGAAACTGCCATCTAAGCAGTGGCAGAGGTCAACTAACAGGGAACACACACAGGTACGATTGGACAAGGACAAAGCGGCACGTTGCTCGTGTCGTTGACGCTGGCTCTGTCTGGACAGCGTTTCCAAATAGAGAGCAAACGCAAAATGAGAGGCTGATCAGCATAATATCACAGAGCAATTGTGTGTGGTGCAGAGGTTTGATTTGCAACCATGAATTAATTTAGCAAGCGCTGAACTGCTGAACACTGTTACCATACTGCGCAGGTGGAGAAACTTTCACATACAGAGCTGTAACGAACTTCATGAATAATCTCTTCACATTTTAGCAGTTTTTCTTCTGCTGCCCGTCCAGATAATCTACCAGTGTTTGCATGTCATTTCGGCTAAAAAAAGACCTCATTACCAATATGCCTCTACACGCTGTACCCACAAAGTCTTTCAACTGTGAAAAAGTAACCTGGAAATCCATCTGTGCCTGTCTAAGATCACGCAGTTATCTATTTGTTTATCCCTCAGAATGCATCAGCAAACCAAATTAAAACCCATATCTTTGTGCTCCAGGCTCCCCAATATTATTTTTCCAATCAGCGAGTGAATTATTCAGTGTGTTGTGTGACTAGCGATCTGTAATATCTGTAAATGGTGAGGCTGCACTACCAGCATGGGAGGGTACAGTAAGGACAAGATTAAATATTAATTGCTCGATTATTTATATAATCATATCTATCTCACCTGGTAGAATGCAGGCAGGCTCTGCTGGGCAAGGGCCCTTATTTCTGCTCTGTAACTATCAAGTCATGAAAATGTCAGCACTAAAAATTAGTTTCAGCCAGTACAGATAAACTTTTGACAGTTTGGTTTATGTTGTCTTGTAGTTAGTAAGGTTGGAAAGAGTAATGGAGAAGTAGATACCGGCTGTAATTTATCATGCTGTTATCTCAAAGAGGTTTGTACCAGGAGCCATGTGACGATGTCCTGGAAAAAAATACCCATTTTAACAAGTAATTTGGTCTCGTATTCAGTTTTTCTGCACACAAGTGAGGAAAATCTGCCAGTGGCATGAGGTAATCCCACTTGTTTGCACTGCAGTTTCACTTGTTTCAGGGGTTTTGAGTTTAAATGTGTTGAAACCAGACAGAGTAAGGCAGATCAGCTCACTGGGATCAGGAAAATGACACTCGATTCAAGAAAATTCTGCCAACAAGTTAATTAGTGGGATTATCTCATTCCATTGGCAGCTTTTTTCACTTGTTTAAAGGAAAGAATCAGATTTTTAAAGCTGAATATGAAGCTAAATAACTCATGGTTGTGCATTGTTGTGTACAGTCTCACTAAACATTACCTTGTTGCTGTGTCACGCTGCACCATAGAGACTTTGCTTCTTCATCAGTTCAGAAAGCTGGAGAACAGACGCATCTCTAACGCTGACCTCATACTGCACCAGTAGGCACAAACAAAAATTTCAACCAATGAAAACCGGCACAAATTTTTCTTAAGCCACTCCATCAAACTGCATTTCTCTCCACAACTGATATCATATTTGTTTACACTTTAAACTGATGCCTCCCTCAGTTGTGGCCCTGGATAAATCAAAGAAGTAAGATCACCGTTTCATATTTTTTCTGTAGAATCATTATTTTGTTGTGATTTCATTTATTAAATCAAATTAATGATTCAATGATTTGCCTTGACAACTTGGCCCTACGCTGCTGGTAAAGGTATGCAGGCTGCAAGTTTAATGTAGCTACTCTGAACATTTTAGGTTGATCTTTCAGCTTCCCAGAAAAGACTGCATTGCATTTTATAACATCACCATAACATCCAAAAATATCAATATCTTTATTTTATTTTTTATTTCATTTGACTTTATTTTATTTGAGGAGGGGGTTGCAATTGCCTGCAGTTTGTAGCTCAGTCATCCTAAAATATAGAGGATCCAGGTTATAAAAGGATTTGGTCAGCAAAGGACTTCAGTTATCTTCCACCCTTCAAAAAGCACCATTATTTTTGTAATTATGCGACAGTGTCACCTTTTTGAAATGGTGGCTATCTCATTTTGCAATAAATGTCTTCACATACTGTATCTGCCACTAAAATTAACTGGGTATCGACAGAAAGTAGCTGTGTGCTTTGAGGTGGCAGGACTGTCTAACCCTCAAAGACATGGTAATAAAGGATAACCGTGATACCTGCTGCCGCTACATATCACATTAATTCACATTAATTCTGGCAGTTTCTAAATATTTCTCTCCTTTTCTTCTCCCACTCGTCTTGCGGTGCCTCTCAAGTCAGGAGGCCTCTTTTCATCTGAAAACGCCGGCGTGGAGCGCATTGTCACCAGCTGTTCTCTTCGCTCTGCTTTTCCTCTCACGTCTCCCTCGCTCAGCGCGCCGCTCCGACAGGCTGCCCAGCCTGAATCACACTCCAGGTCAGGACTAATGAGTGGGTTTGGAACGTTTTCTCATATTTATCAAGATGAACCTGGTGAACTGCTGCCTCTCCAAACTTTCTCGGTGATTCAGTTTGTTTTGGAGGAGTTTGTGGCTGTGCTCAGTCTCGCTCCAACTCAATCAGACTCAAACTGACACTCGGCCCGGGACTCAAAATTCAGACTTCACTTTGAAAAATCCCAGGGGTGGAAGTGCTCGATGAAAAATATTGGGTGTCCTCATGGCTCAGGCGCATATGAACCTTCAAAACCCGGGCTATGAATCTGGCCTGGGACCTTTGTCGCATGTCATCCTTCCTGTCTCTCTCTGTGAACTATCAAAACAAAATCTTCAAAGGAAATGTCTAGCGATGAATAACTAATAAATGTGAAGTCACCGGGTTGCTCCGAGTAGCAGAGTTGAAACACCAAGGGAGAGAGAAAGGAAAGCGACACAAAAGAAAAGAGTTTCTGCATTTTACTGTTGCTAAATTTTCCTCTGCCCCACATGGCAAAAACCTCCAAACCTCGTTTTCTCCCCTCAGCTGAACCACGGGATTGTCTCACCAGCAGCCTCGTAGAACTGACATTCATTGACTTTCAATTACTAAATGTGGGATATAACTGGCCTGATATGGAAATCTTTTAAAAACGTTTTAACTGGGGCAGTGAAATGAGATTTGTGGCAGAACATTGGGTTTCACACTTGCGAGGTAAGCGGGACTATATCCCCGCACATCTCAGGCGGACAAAGGGATTTGCTCTCGTCGAAAGTCTTTCCGACCTTGTTCCAATCCCATTTGGAGGTGTAAATTCGCCGCTCTCCATTATCAGCAGTCAAATCCACTACAGCTCCCTTGATCGTTTTTTTTCTCTCGATCCATTACCCCACATGCTGATGCGTTGTGTTGTTTGCAGGAACTGTGCAGCTGCATCTGATGCAAAGCGCACAATCCAGCGGACCTTACAGACACAGAAGAATTTGTTATATCGTAAACGGGGTTTTATTTGATTTCCTGTTGCGCTGGGGCATACAGTGGTGGGAGGCAATATTCTGTTCATTAGTTTATGTACATTAGTGAAGGAATCTAATGGTTTATGCATACGAGGCCGGCAGCGAGGGGCTCTAATGATTTAGGATGATGCTTATTTTATGGAAATCAAACCGAGGAATAAGCACGGTGCTTGTATAATGCACAGCCGCCGCTCCCCCTCCTGATTCTCTGTCCCACAATTGTCTCTGTCAAGACAGATCTGTGTCTCTTTCCCACTTCTTCCCTCTCTCTCTCTCTCTCGCTTTCTCTCTCTTTCTCTCTTCCCCTCCTTTGGTCTCGATCTCTTGTTGCTGTCAAAAAGCATTAGGACTTGCTAACGAGGGACTTAAATTAGGATCCCCCGCAGCCCTATCCAGGTGTGGGTAATGAGGTGGGAAGAAGGGAGATTGGGGCTCCTCCTCCATTCTTTTACTCACTAAACAACAGAATAGGATCATTTGGTTTGTATGGGGAACGCATAAAAAAAAAAATCCCTTATGTCCTTTAAGCTGTAACAAGGCTGTATACCATTATTTGGTGGATAAAATGGGCTTTGGTGAGTGAAAACCATCCTTTCATTTGACATCCTGTAAACAACAAAAGCATCGACGCCGCTGGATTCGCGACCGCTGTTATTTATCTTGCTTTGATCATGCTCATTCCGCAAGGAGCCGCCGTGGATTATGGCAACTAGTGGTGAAATATACTAATGCAGACAGGCTTAATGACATGGAAATTGAAGTGGTGTGTTGGTGAAATGCAGTCATGAGCTCCCCCTCTCCAGGCAATCAGTTAGATCTGAGCTCCCGCGGCTGATGGGCTGTGATCTGTTATCGTCCCTGTGGCCTGGCCTCTCACAGACAGGCTAAATAGGTGGTCTCCCTCCACTGGAGGTGGAAATGAATCTGGCCTCAGATCCCCTCTCCTTTCTGCTCTCTCTAACACTCGGCTTGTCTACCTGTCTACCTATCTAGGCCATCTCACTTTGTTTGATGTACTGGGAGTGAGGAGAGGGGGGGTTGTCTGCATCTGTGTGTGTGTGTGTGTGTGTCTGTAAACCTCTGTAAAGCTGCAGATGCATCACAAAACCCAAACTCGCCCCCCGCCCCTTTTTTTTCAATGATCAATTGCAGCAGTTTTATTGAATCCACTTGCCTCCCGCTCTTTGATTCCTCGCCCGCTGATCTGATGCTCCGAAGCCGCGGAGTCAGCTAAACACACGGGGACTCTCATTTCTCCGGGTGTGCATCCCTGTCCGTCAAGCTGCCACGGCTTGTCAGGAACAACAGAGGCCCTGACAGAGGAGCTTCGTCACAAATGATGTCCATCTGCCTCGTATGAAAGTTTGCAGGAAAACTAACCTGATTACCATCCCTCCTTCGCTGCCTCAGCATGTTTCCACTCCAGGAGCCCGCACTGTTTAAGTTGCTGTGGAGGAGCAGAGGCAGGAGCAGAGACGTGGGTTTTCCATATATATTTATAATAAGGTTCACTGGTTGTCTTGTCTGTCTGCCGGGTTGTTAAGCTGTCACTCCAGACATATTCGTGGCTGCCTCTCTCAGCTTCTGCACTGCTTTATTAAATCTTTTTCGGGAAGATTGGAGTGTGCCTGTATCGAGGATTACAAGGTTAAGCCAAGTTGTTTGGTATCGCTCGCGACAATCTAGATGTTTGGCTGCTGAGAACCAACCTTGGACCACAAAAATAGTTCCTGGGATTGGACAAACTGCTATTGAAACTTAAAAATGGAACACAAAGAAAACACCAAGTGCTACAAAGCGAACTTTTTTTCATTATCACAGCTTAAGTTGAAAGAGAACTCCACCCTTGGCCGATTCAAAGAATGTGGGGAAAGTCCCTGTGTTTTTAGACCTCCTGGTTACATATCATCACATATCGCTTGGCTTGGTTAAATTCTGAATGGTTAGGACTGTTCCCGAGCAGAAAACAAGGCCTTTCTGTCTCCTTATTAGGTCATTAGATACAAAGTGGTGAGTGTAATGGGTGAAAAAGGACACTTCAACTCCATCCCTAATGCAGGGAGCTCGGCTTGCACGGCAGTCTCACCACGACGAGAGTCAAAACAAAGTGAAGGACGCCGAAGCCTGGGAGTGTTTCTGCTTCTGCACACCACCAACACACACACACTGGCAGAAACTCCCATAATAAAATATGAACACAGAATATGCTGTGCGTGTACATGGAACAAACATGGGTACATGATTTTAATGATAAAGATAAGCAGATATATATTTGTAAGCATGAACAAATAACAAGGTTATTACTGTTAATGACAACTACCCAAATTAGGTGTGGGAAAAAAATGTTAATTGAATTAAAAATAAAATTGAGGCTTTACAAAAATAAGTAAATAAATATATAAATATAACAGGACATGACCTTACACTTGCACCCAGCATGTGCATGATGTGAGATTTATCAGGTATACAAATTTCAAAGTGCCACCTGGACCCTCTCCTCTAGTGTCCAACTTGGAGAAATCAGCATTCTAGATACATCCTATTGTTTTTTTTGTTGGGTTTAATCTTATTATTGTTATAGTTCTTGTCACTTTGAGCTCATTTTTCACCCACTTCCCATATTCCGATATATAAGTCTACTGTTAGTGCAGAAATTGGCTTCTTCTTCCTCGATGATATATTTGCCCCTGTACTGAGGAGTGCTGGTGAAAAACTGCCCAAAAAGAAATTCTTGGTAGCTTTAATTTTGAGGGACTGACAGCGAAACCTGATGTTTATTGTTGTCTTGAATACATTTGGCTTGTTGTCCATGGGAATTAAAAAAAAAAAAGCACCACCAAACAACTGAAGTGTTTTGAGTGAATATTCCTTTACCTTTGCAATTAACATCCAAGCTTTTGGTGCACAGTGGAATTGCATCCCTCACAGGAAATACGCTGCTATGAAAACCTTTCATGCTATTTAGAGTGCCTGGAAGTGGTCTTAACAATTTTTAACATCAAACGGCGATGTAAATTCGGGGTTGGTTTTGGAGCATTTGAAGATATGCCCAAGATAATACACCAGATAAGCGGTTCTCTTGTTGGCGTTAACTGTGATAGCGGTGATCAAAACACAGACCGGGTTTGAAGATCTGAACTGACACAACGAGTTCGACAAATTACAACAAGAGCCATCACACAGTACAAGCCGAGCTGTCTTGCTGGAGTCTCCTTGGAAGCTGATTGGACAGATTGGACGAGCTCCAGCGTGTTGTCGTCGGGCAGATTGGTCCCCAGTAGCACCTGGTGCTTTGTCTCCACTTTAAACAGCTTCCGTCTTCATAGCTGGCTCCCTTCCTGACAGAAAACTCCCCTGTGGAAAAAGAGAGAAGTGAATTGGTGTCTGCCTTCCTCTCAGGTACATCCTTCACTCCCCCTCCTCTCCTCTTCCCTCCTCCGCTCCTCTCCACCGCAATCCGCTGCCCACTCAAGCAGCTGTCAAGGTGAGGCGGTTTTACATGGTGAGGCTCCAATGCCCTTGTCCAATTTCACTTTGGAGTGAAGCTGGGCTGAACATGCCAATCCTGATATTACCAAACAAATTAAATCACGCGC